>JAAGKR010007150.1:556-38532 GCA_011419295.1 Clarias macrocephalus | reverse complement strand
TTGTTGTTGTTGTTGTTGTTTTCTTGTATAAAACACAAAAATGTGAAACATGCTTAAAAACATTATATTAATTCATAACCTTAAAACAAAGGTTTATACATTTACTGAGAACACTGACTTATGGATGAGAATACTGGTTTGTGTTTGGATGCACATACTGTCATAGTCACTCTTCAGGTCAACCAAGGTCAGAGCTTCATGGGCATGTTGAGGAGATGGAGGTGTGAGGTTAAAGGAGCTTTCTCCACAGTTTCTGTCGCCCCCTACTGGTAGTTATTGAAAAAAAACAACAACTGATATTTCTTATTCTAAAAGCTAACTCCAGGCTCTGCACAGTGAATGCTTCACTCGAGTTTCTTATGAAGTATTTTTAGCAATAAAATTGCTAGTAATAATTCACCTACCTACAACTGAAAGTGAGAACAAACAAACAAAATACTTTGCACATGATTTGAAAAAATAACGTCTACAGCAGTGGCCATTTTCCCGTTGAACCAGCTTTGAAAGGCACTTCTCTTGTTTCAACGTATTCGATGCAGAAATATCCTCACCAGCCCAGACTCGGGAAAACACTTGAACGAGGATTTATTACGAAATGGGCGTGGCACTTCTTCCAAGTTTACAGCTTGGCTCAGCGAGATCCTTACATGTGTCCATTACACGTTTACATAGTCACATGTTCACACAGTCAAAAGCTTATTTTGATCCATAGCAAATCCAAGTCTTTGCACACATCTCTGTAGGTATGCGAAATATTTTTACACCTCTATAACGTGTGAAATAAAATCGTAGTATGATCCACCCATCATACACTAGAATACACTGTCCAACACATATACATTAAATATCATATTGCATAAACTTAATGACACAAACACACAGTATAAAACATCTCAAAATGGCTCGTACATCTCCGTCTGACAAAACTAACATAATACTTGTGTTCTAGCATGTACTATAACTAAAGGCCCCCTTCTCGCTCAGCAAAAAAAAAAAAAAAAAAACATAAACTTCCTACCCATGTCCCTGCCCGATTCTCAATGTGTCTATTATGTTGCGTCCGGGGTAAGTGAGGTGAGCTGTGCTGAAGTGGACACCACCACCACCACCACCACCACCACAGAAAATAAAGAAAACTGGCTATTCAACTACCCAAACGCTGTAAAGTTTGGTTGGTTCGTTAGCTAGCCATCTGTAGATATCCTAAGCTCAAATAAGATGTTCTTTTTGTCTCATCTACTGTACCATGGATGACTCACGCTCATCTATCAGATGCTGACTTTTCTGATTAGATGACAGATTAGCTTTACTTCTGAAGACTCTCCCGCGCAGATCGCTGTAGAACCCTGCACCAGCGCTCTTGTGCCGTTCTATCGCAGAGATTCTTTGGTTTTTCACATCCTGCCTTGACTTCTTTGATTGTGTAAAGCTGCTTTGCGACAATGTCAATTGTTAAAAGCGCTATATAAATAAAATTGACTTGACTTGACTTGACTTTTCTGTCAGTTCTCCTTGACTGCTGGTCCTTGATGACATTTCAGACAGTGGAAATTGTGAGCAGGATGCACACTGATATCTATTTATAGCCTTCCTCTATTTGTAGGGCTGAATTTGCGTTATTTTAAGATCCTTGGTCAAATGATGAGTACGAAAATGTATTACACTTCGGCAGTTCCTAATGGCGTCAGTGAAGCCCTGATGAGTTCATTCCATTGAGACCTTTAGTTGGATGGGAGTCAAAGCTGTTTCTGTCGATCGAAATATAACTGAAGATTTATTATCTATTTCGGTCCAAAAAGGAACCAAATACGCAAAGCGGTCATGATGTTCCAAATGTTTAATGAAACTGTAGGATATACAGACATATTTATCGATATTGCTTGTGACTGAATGACCTGGATGACTGAATGACTCATGTGGTCATGTGGTCATGCGGTATTTCCCTTTCTCGCAGCATCTCAACTTGAACCGCTACGCCACTAAGAAGACGCTGGCTGAAAGCATGCTGGACGTGGCTCTGCTCATGGCCAACGCTTCTCAGCTGAAATCCGTGCTGGAACAAGGGCCCGGGTTTAAGTACTACCTGCCTGTGATCGTTCTCATCTCGGTCTCGCTCCTCTTCCAAATGCTTGCTGGGGTTTTCTTCATTCTCATGGGTGAGCAATGCGGCAGTAACGTTTTTTTTTTTTCAGCTATATAGTAAAGTGCAGTGGGTGGGGGTGTCAAAACTTTTGCTCAGCACTGTAGTCCTGTATATTGCGGCTTTCCAGAGGGAGCAGCAGATTCATAGACTCGCTTGATTTCCTACAATAAACTTCCTGCTTCTTTCTCTCTCCCGCCAGCACGTAAAGATCTCAATATCGTCGCCAATCAAAGGAAGCTGGACGTGATGAACAACATAGCGACCGCACTAGTGTTCCTCACCGTCATCATCAACATCTTCATCACTGCGTTCGGCGTGCAGAAGTCCGGCCTCTACCCTCAGCACTGACGCACAGACTACAGACTGGAAATCGGAGATATCACAGGTTAACATTTATTTCTGTTCATGGACATTTTGTACTGTATTACAGCTCAACCAAAACAGTCCGCTATGTGTGTTGTTTGGTTGCAGGAGATCGAACAGCAGTGAATCCTGGAAGCCTGCACGAGACATTTGAAATAAATATCATGCTAATAAAAATAATAATAACTAATAATAAATAACACACTTTATTGTGCTATGTTTATTACTGTTTGCTATACATAATGTTTTTAAGCTATTTACTGTTATGAATAATCAAGCTTTTTTGTTTTTTACATTATTTTTTACCTAAACATTAAAATCTCATTTTGCTCTGTATTTAACCAGAAATTTGTGCGAGGTGGTATCAAAAAGTTTAGTTTTGTAACACGCCAACAGGGGGCAGCACCAGGCTGCACACACAGTCACACAGAGCGGTGACCTTGATAAGTCAAAAGACATCGTCCCGTGTACATCAGGAGCTTCTCTGACCAAGTGCCTTACCACGTCTGCTATTCCATCACGCACAGCAAGCGAGAACGAAAAGCGAACGTGAAAGTCTGTATGAAATTGGACAAATCTGGCTCAGAGACGTTTAAAATGATCACGCAAATTTCGGCGATGCTGCAAAGTGAGGCGTTTTTTTTTTTTTGATGGCACACGTGCTTCAAGAGCGGAGGAACATCAATGGAAAACGAAGAGAGATCAAAATTTCAAAATCTCGAAACCATTCGTCGACTTTTCGTCATCGCTGTGGTGATGTCATGCGGGACAGTCCAGGCGGTCCTCACTTGTGATTTGAACGTGTGCCGTGTTGCTGCCCAGTTCGTTCCCCAGGAGCAGAATAAACATCACCTCAAAGTCCCTCGAGAACTCTGTCAGCATGCTGACCCGATCTTCATGTCGAGGATCATTACCGGGAGTACTGGAACGAGCCTGAGACGAAGCAACGAAAAACGCGACTCAACCAAGCGTCTGCTTATCGTCTTTTTCGACATCCGCGGCATTGTGCATAGAGAATCTGTACCCAGGAGCCAAACCATCAATAGCAAAATCTACTACCAGGCTTTAAAGTGTCTGATCGAGGACGTGCGACGAGAGCGACCGGATCTGTGGTGTGCAAATCTCCAAACTTTTTGATATCCAATAATTTTATCGAAATTCAGTTCATTCAATTCAATTCATTCTTGATTCAGGTTTTGTGTGGAATCATCGCTAACCATATTAGTGAAAAAGTGTTTTTCTTGTTCTTACTAAAATGAAGTCACACTAGACTGTGTTATTCTAATAGACACAAATTCTGTTTTACAAAAAAAATTGTAAAAAATTACATGATTTTTTTCTCTCTCTCGGTTTCTGTCCATGCTTTGTGCTTCTACAGTTACTGTACAATTCATATTAGTGGATAAAGTACAGTATGTTGTCCATTGTGCAATAGTGGAAGCGCTAACCCTGGTGCCTTAGTGTTCCAGTGTCCCTCATTCAATCATAAATTCAGAACTGCACTGAAAGGATGAAAAGTTTATATCTAGATCCCTTCACTGATGGTTGGTTGTCCTTCAAGGGAATCATACGGCCGAAAGTGTTTTTTTTTTTATTGACATTTATCATTCTAGTCTTAAAGCAGAGAAATTTTAGATAGCCAAGAACCTGAAAGCTACTCAAAGAGCCTATAAACGTTATTTTAGACTGAAGTGAGAGAGAAGGATAAAAAATAATCAGTAAACCCAGAGGTATGACGGGGTGTGTGAATGATGGATCTGGGGTATTTTGGCCCTGTTGGCTCAGACGGATAAGGCTGTGGGTTACCGGGTTACTGGTGATTGGAAGCTATGAGCCCCAGCACCACCAGTCTGCCCAAGTTGAGCCCTTGAGCAAGGTCCTTAATCCTATCTACTCCAGGGGGCGCTGTGACCCGGCTGATCCCAGCTTCCTAACTGGGATATGCGAAAAAATGATTACAGTGTGCTAGAGAAATAAGGTACATGTGACAAATATATATATATATATATTTGTCACATGTACCTTATATATATATATATATATATATATATATATATATATATATATATATATATATATATTTTTTTTTTTTACCTCACACCAAGTGTTCCTTGGATAAACTCCAGATTCATCATGACTCTGACTAGTATTTTACAAAAAAGATTATTTTATTCCAACATACATTGTGTTAAATAATAGGCAACCTTTTCTACATCCTATATTTGATCATATACATCTGCTAAAAGCATATTTAAGTCAAGGATTAATAAACATAAAACTCGATCAGGTGCTAAAGTTTGTTTGTTTTGAAAGGTGATTTTTGTTCGGGTCGTCCACTTTATCTCCTTTGTTAGTTGGATTATTACAATTTTCCACCAGATTCCATATTTTGGTGTGTGTGTGTGTATGTGTGTGTGTGTGTGTGTGTGTGTGTGTGTGTGTGTGTGTGTGTGTGTGTGTGTGTGTGTGTGTCACAATGGACCGACAGGCAGATGGCGGCAAATTATATATTTTTTCTCAGCTGGGCAAAGCAAAGGCATGTTCTTCCATCCTCTTCTAAGAACTGACTTAATATTCTTGCTTTAACCAGCATTTCATCCTAAATGTAACCAAACAAACAAACAAAAGCAGAAAAACAATGATGTGCCTATCAGCAGGTCAGGGTGGATGTACAGTAGGGTGGAAGTAGGTAGTGTATACTGTATATGCAGTGCTGAATAAAAATTCTGTAGGCATACACTGTATACCTGTATATATTCTGCACTACGCCACTAGACACAGCTCATAAACCCGAAAGTAATGACCATCTCGTTACCAGCTGAGTATAAACCCAGTCAAGCGAAGAGCTTCTGATATGTGAGTTCTGTCTCAACCCTGCTCTTCAGAGATGTGTATGTGTGTGTGTGTGTGTGTCCTGCTTTAGATCTCAGGGTGTTTTGTTATTCAACATCACTCCTGAGTCGTGTGCTCTCATTTCACGCATTCTGATCAGTGCTTATCTAGGTTAAATAATGAAGACAGTGATGGACAAAGAAGAAAAGGAAGAGGAAGAGAAAGGAAGGTAGGGCTCATTTAGGGGAGGAATAGAGGTGTGGCAGCATGGGCCATGGGAATCAGGCCTTGCATTATTATTCCTTAAACACTTGCAGCATGCTGAACTGTTCCTACCTGAGATAGAAAGAATGAATGAGTGAGGAGGAGGCTTCTAAATCTCCCAAGAGCCAGTTCACCCCTTTCGGGAAGGAAGCAAGACCTGAGGACAAAGAGAGAGACGGGAATGTTTACATTGAAAAATTGATTCAGTTACATATCACGATTTTTATGTGTGACAATTCGTGTCTTGATACACTGACTCCAAAATCAATTTTATAGATAGAATTTTCCTGCATGATGAATTCTTGCAATTCCTCTATGATCCTGCAGGTGGTGCCCTCTCAACTATTCACACAGCTACAGCATCACATGAAGTAGGAGCAAATAATTTGATCATTTTGTTTAGAATTGGAACAAAATCTCAACAACAAAAAAGAATACTGATATCGAATCGGGACATTTATGAATTGAGATGAATGGCAATACAAATCGAATCGGTATCTAGGTATCCCGATAATATCGTATCGACATGTCCCTATGATGATTGCCATCCCTACAGCGGAGATCGTATAAAGGCAGACTGACTCCAGGCAAACAGCTACACCATTCCTGGGTGGAACAACACGCCCTCTAATGAACTTCGAAATAAAAAAATATTAGTTTAATCATTCTAAAGTGAGTTTGCGATCACAAATAGTGCACACCAGGGTTTATTAGCTGTTAGGGGTTCTCTTTTTGGAAAAGCCTATAGGAAGCTCATAACCATTTAAAGACACAACGATGAACTTGTTTTACATGATAAGAGTGTGTCATGTTGGCCTTGGACACATTCTGGCCCTATCTCCTGTATATCGTGGTGTTTGGTGACTTAGTGGTTAGCGCTGACACCTCGCACCTGCAGGGTTGGGGGTTTGAATCTCGTCTCTGCTCTGTGTACAACATGTTATTAGTTACTTACATGCAGATGCAGCGCTCTGGTTTCCCCCCACAGTCCAAGACTTTTTTGAAGCTGATTTTTTCTAACATTTTTCATGATTCTGTTCTGTTATATTAAAGTATAGTACTGTATATGAATATAAAATATATAGTTTATCCAGTTTAACCGGTTTTAAATATACAATTCACAAGTTTTCATTCACTTACTTGGATTGTGGGACACAATATCCTGGTCCTGATAACATTATTGCATTGGAATACTATATATTTTTTAATTATTAAAATTTAAAATATTTAAAATACTTTTTTAGTGTAAATTTTTTGTTGGAATTAGTTTAACTATGTACCTTATTAGAAGTAAATTTCTATACATAAATGATCTAAAATTATTTACAGGAAAGTGAGAAATTTTGTTGTAAAAATAAAAGTTTACTTTGCTAGTTTACTTACAAGCTTTATGTAATGATTTGACACTATAAGAAATCTGTGATATGGAAATAAAAAAAGATCATTATTTAAAAAAGAAATACAATATTTATTTTTAATATTTAAAATGTACGTATACATTTATGTATAAGTCTCTAATGATCAAGTCTGAAACAGGGGTTGCAAGCAAAAACTGCCTGAGATGTCAACAAAAATAAAATCAGATATAAATTTTAAATTGAAAAAAAAAAATCACCAACTTATATCTTCAGCTTTTTCAATAGAACTGCCTGATATGATGTCAGGAAGAAACCTTGAGAACCAGACTCGAAGATGATCCCATCCTAAATCCCGTCTACAGTATATGACTGTGTGCTACACCGGCTCCCCCCAATAAAAGTTATTATAGGCCTGGATCAAGCAAAGAAAACAACTAAGGAGGTGAATCATCAACTGTGTGGAAGAAATTTGGATCTGATTTGCTTCAGGTGATCAGGTCTAGACTCAGCAACGTTATGTGGCAATAAAAAACAAAAGTCTGAATGATTGAATGACTGAATGTCCAGGTTATCACATCTATGGAAATTCTCTTGCGTGACAACACGGCCATATTCCAGGACTGAAAAAGAGTGTTTATGGGAGCATGAGGAATCACTGTGATAAGTGAATTGAACATTGTGCACTGTAGTCAATGTTAAAGGTGTTTGAATGAAATACTATTTCTGACCAGGCTTAGTATGACTTAAAGCAACAAAAAAGAAACTAATCTTGGGGGAAATGGTAAATATTTCACAAATACTGTAAGTTAAATTAAATACATTGAATCAATTGTAAGAAGTTTATAGAATGTATAACTCATTCAAATATTGGAGGCATTGGAGGAATTTTTAAAGGTTCTTTGTAGAAACTTAGTGGTTATTAATCGTTAAAAAATTAACTCAGGAAACACATGATCTTCTGATTCGTATCTGTATAAACATAATATACGTCACTAACCATACACTATATGGACAAAAGTATTTGGCCAAATCTGTTTATTATTGAATTCAGGTGTTTCAATTGATCAGGCCCCTTATTCCCAGTGAAGGACAATCTTAATGCTTCAGTACACCAAGACATCTTGGACAATGCTACGCTTCCAACAGTTTGGTGAAGGCCCTTTTCTGTTACAACATGACTGTGCTCCAGTGCACAAAGCGAGGATTATAAAGACATGGTTTGATGAGTTTGTTGTGGCAGAACTTGACTGGTCCTAACACAGAGCCCTGACCTCAACCCCTTCAAGCATCTTTGGGATGAACTGGAATGGAGATTATGAGCCAGACCTTCTCGTCCAACATCAGTGTCTGACCTCATGAATGCCCTAGAGAATGAATGGGCACGAATTCCCACAGAAACACTCCAAAATTATGTGGAAAGCTTTCCAGGAAGAGCGGAAACTGTTATAGCTACAAAAGAGAGACCAAAAGTTTTTTTCTGTAGCATGAGGGCCAGGACAACCAGGTTCTGCAACAGCTCCATTCCTCAGGTCATTAGACAGTAACCTCACCCTTTGTCTCTCCACATATACACAGATTTGACTAATGTACAGTATTATCATTAGTCTTTTTATATATTTATATTTTATATATTTACTATATACCTCGGGTTACCCACTGTGCAATATATTTTTTTTTCATCAGTTGTGCAACATATTTTACTTATTAATCATTCTGCAACATTTTCTCATGTATATCAGCTGTATATCAATATATTTGTTAATCAGGTTGTAATTTATTTAATGTGCAATGTATTCTTATTAGTTCTGCAATACATTTATCAGTCAATGCAGGAATGTAATACTGTACAATATATGTTTAACCAGTAGTACTATATATTGTTATTTTTGTGTAATATCATATGTTTTTGAGTGATAAAGTATTCATTCATTCATTCAGATCCATATTTAAGTATATGTATTTGGGCACAATGTCACTGGCAGATTTGGACAAATACTTGTGTCTATATAGTGTATATATTTATTAGAATAGAATGCGCACGGGAGCGCGCGTGGCGCCTCGGAGGCCGGCGACGGGCGCGCGCATCCCGAGTGCTGACGTCACTGGAGCGCCCTGCCTCGCGGATTGCTTGCTCGTAGTGGCGGCGGCGCGCACCCGAGACAGAGATATACAGAGGTAAGGGAAAGAGAAAAGGGGGAATAACTAGTTGCAAAGAGGAAATTTTCCGCCGCTAACGGGTCTGGAAGTCATAACGGTGCGCCTGGGAGACAGGAATCAGGGCTGAAGTTATCTCAAACCGGTTAAACTGGATCTCAGAGACGGTAAGTCGAGCTTTTAAAGTGATTTCCAGCGTCGCACACATCAGTGTGTTTGGGTAGCGCCATTCAGGCGTGACTTAAGGATTTGTGGTGTCGTTAAAAACCTCTTTTTGGACTGTGTGTTGTTGTGTGTGTAAAGTGTAGACTTTGTGCAAAAGAAGAAGGCGTTAGTGGGAAATCGTGTGCTGTTGCGCGAGAGGGAGCAATGGAGGAGGAGGAGGAGGAACAGGAGGAAGGAAGAGAATAAAAAGGAGAATATGATATAATATATATATATATACACCGGGGTATGGGTGGGTTAATGCTTGTGACAGCCTGCCGTGTTGGTCTGTGTGTAGATTAAGTGATCTTTTGTGGTGTTAAATCGGGTTGTGTTGAACAGTAGAGTCGCGGTGTATCCAGGCGGTGTCAGGCTTTTTCCCCCCTCTGACTCTTCATCCAGCTCATTTCCAGTTCAGTTTCTAGCACGGTTACAGCTCGCCTTTACCCCCGTTCTTCTTTCCTTTTTTTTTTTTTTTTTACCCCACTCAGTAGCTCAGCTTATTCTTGCCCTCCGACTCTTTTCCCTTTACCCCGACGGCGCGAGCCGTCAGTGCGCGTGCTCACCCCTGAGGAACGTGCGCTAGCTCGCGAGTGAGTGACGTGTTCAGGGAACGCTTTAGCCGCTAACGCCGCTAACATTCCCGACAGCACCGAGATATTCGACGCGGCGCGTGTTTTTATGCCTTTCTAGACGCGTAAAAACAAACAAAAAAAAAAAACATTCACAACAAAAACAATCCCGTTTGCAAGCTTTATTGTCGCGAGCCTCTGCCGTTAGCATGCTGCTATAACTCTGACCAGTTAGCCTTCCGAGGACATCCACATCTACCTCTTGTTTATTCTTTTAATTTGTTTGTTTTATCGCCCATGCTTGAGTTGCTACATACAATCACAAACGACCCTGATGTTTATGCGGCTACAGTAGAGTCTTGATTTCAAATGAAGCAACAGGTTGATCCGATACAACGCAATCCTACACATCCCTGAGTGAAGGGGTTCAGGGGCGGGCACACAGGGGCAGCTGCCACCCCGGGAATTTCAATCAATCAATCAATCAATTGACTGATTACCCCCTTCCCTTTCTTTCCCTTCTGTTTCCTTCCCTTTCCTTCTCTTCCTTTTTTCTGTGCTTCCCAAACTTTCTCTTTTCTTTTCTTCCATTCTCTTCCCTTTCTTTCCCTTCTTATTTTTCCTTTTCCTTCTTTTCTTTTCTTCACTTTCCTTTCCTTCCCAATTCTTTCCTTTCGTCCTTTCTCTTTCCTTTTCTTCTCTTCCCTTTCCTTTCATCCCCTTCTTTCCTTCCTCCCCTTCTCTTTCCTTTCCTTATCTTTCCTTCCCATTTCTTCTTTTCTTTTCTTTTCTTTTCTTCACTTTCCTTTCCATTTCTCCCCTTACCTTCTTTCCTTTCCTTCCTTTTCTTTCTTTTTCTTCCATTTCCTTCTTTTTTCTTTTCTTCACCACTTAGGATCATTGATTTTAAAAGAATGTTCTAGCAATCTACAGGTGCACACGTACACACCCACACCCACCCGCCCCTGTTCACTACAGGTAAATTGGAGACACCAATCAGCCTACCACCTGTCATTGTGAATGAATCTGGACTACCCTGTTGAAACACACCGTCTGGTCCCTTCTTAGTTTTTTATTTCGAGTTGCACAGCAGACAAGACGACTCAACAAACAGAAGAAGGGAAAAAAACTAATGTTACCTCTTGTTAAGTTTTGCTTCCAATCAAAGGTTTAAACAATCCCATCTGGTTCAGCACCGATCCCATTTGCTCCCACAGATGTTTTGACTAATCCCGTCTACTCAGAATGTTTAACCTTTTCAGCAGACAGTTGGACCTTTTTTTTTTTCCTTCTTCTTTCTTTCCCCCCACGGTCACAAAGTAAGTTTAACCCATTCCACCTGCTCCAGCACTGTTCTGTGATGATGAACTTTAGCATGAACTTATCCCAAGAGTAATCCCATCTACTTTTCCAGATGAACCTTATCCTAATCCTGTCCTCTCCGCAGATACACAAATATCAGTTATTATAGTTTGCACCTGCTCACAATGTCTTCTGAGGCACGCACTTAGTCCTGTATGCTGAGATAGAAGCAGACTTATAGTTGATAAGGCAGTTACTGATGCATGAATGAATGAATGGGTGAAAACACTATGTACACCCTCATATTAAAAAAAACATAGCTTTTCTTTGTCCCTTAAGCTTCACGTTAGTTTACGTTAGAGCGATTACCTGTTTCTAACCAGGCTTTTTTCTATCAGGGAAAATGTCAGCAAGTACGTGGATAACTGTCCGGCTCTGAGCTATGAGCTCTATTATTTTTATTTATTTATTTATTTATTTATTTATTGCTTTTAGACCAAACAAAATGAAGTTCAGTGCTGAGACATTGTACAACACTCCTCCTTATAGACACAGTCATGTTTTTGGGTTAAACACATCAAGGGAAAGTAAAGATTCTATTCTTTACATCAGAGACATTAACAAGTATTACACAACAGTTAGTTCCGACCGAGCAATCTGATTGGATGAGAGGCTTTTCACGGATAGTGATAATGGACGGTAACAGCACTGTGATGTATCACTAGGGTTGGGTATCGTTTGCGGTTTTTTCGATACCGGTGCCAAATCGATACTTTTAAACCGGTACCGGTGCCAAAACGGTGCCTGAACTGATACTTTGCAAAAGCCACAAAAGCCACAGAATGATGGACGAAAAGGCTGCTGTCGTCAATATAATCCTTTTTGCTGCGGTTGGTATGACTGGGGCTGGGGTCATCCACACTGATAGTGTTGTGAAACATCGCCACACTTTCGACTGTTTAGTTTTCGGCATTTTAACGAAAGTTGTTTCATTTATCAAGTTAAGATAGCGGTAGACCACCTACTCCCCTCAGAGCAAGTGTAACGTTAGTTGCTGCGTTCACGCACATCTTGAATGGTCTCATTTCCCGATGATTTGTGCTTTTAATTTTTTTATCTAATCTAATAATCTTTTAATCTACAAAAATAAAATGGACAGTAGCATTACTGCAACAATGTTTTGGATTTGTATTATCAAAGCTTTCCGAAGTCCTCAAGATTTTTGTAATTACGGAAATAATTTATTTTTCCGATCATTTCTGACTCCCCATGAATGCAGTATGTAAATTTTACTAGCGATCATGTGTGTTGATGAATCTAATGCTTATTACAACTGTGTCATCATAGCCTCAAAGAACAAATATATTAATCGACAGTTCAGGCATTTAAGTGGCACCGAAATGAGACACAGAAATTTGCGTTCTGTTTCGGTCCGGGACATACTGGTTATATAGGTACCGGTGCCGTATTGGCACCTTTTTTCGGTACCCAACCCTATGTATAACTATATGCCTCATTCTGAGTTCAATGTGTTTTACAGTCGTTAATTGCACCAACCGGGTAAAGGTACGTCTGTACAGTCAGAACTGAGGAGAGAGCAACTGCCTGTTACAACCCACATTCAACCCACATAACTATGTGTTTTCTTGCTCAAAACGTGTTGTTTCCTTAGTGATCACTTGAATTGCCTCAGTGTTCTGTTAAAAAAAAAAAATTAATAAAATAAATTCCCAAGGCGAGTTAGAAAGCTAACCAGCTTCTAACACAAGGCTGAATCACAAATCCCTCTCTAACCCCTGATCAAAGGCACTTCTTAAGTGTGCGGAACAGGACTGTTCACCGCCTCCATGGTTTATTCTCTTCACCTTTAGGCTACACGGTCCCTGAAGAATTTAAAACTACTTTCATTTTTGTTACTTACACCATCACGTTTAGTTAGTTCTGCCAATCTTGGCATGATGGTGTGTGGGCGGGGCAGAAATAACTGGTTAAATAAACAAATCATAATCTGTGGATTATAAATAACATTGATTGCACCCTACATAAAAAAGTAGGATGATCACTGGTTAATTAAGCAATATCACAATTGAGGTCATGCTGTCGTACTGGTTATCCACACGGCTTCAATACGGTTGTATTCATGAACGTATTGTGTGTGTCTGTCTCTGTATCTGTCCGTGTATGTATGTATGTATGTATGTGTGTGTGTGTGTGTGTGTATGCGTGTTTGCATGTGATCATAGGTTCTGCACTCTGACCTGGACTCAGTCACACTGTTGAACACATTGGATCTGTTGACCTTTTATTAACAATGTTTTTATTGAATTCTACAAATAATTCCATACATGTACCATTCCACACCCCAGCAATTTCCCGTATAGTCTGAACAGTCATTTCACATTACCTTTTCAACAGTGGACAATCCCATACACAGTGCAGAAGAGTACCATTCTCCACTAAACATTTAATATGAGAATCTGAAATGCCAGGGGACCAGCGATTCATTTAGACTCATTAGACGTTTGTATTTGTAGTAATTTTATTCTCGTATTAATTGATTGGTTCTGTGCTCGTAGACGCATCATTTCCCAGTCGGTTTTTTGTTTGTCCTCTTGTAGATCTAGTCTCCATGTCCGCAACTATCGATGGAAGTCTCTTTGTCATAAGACATTAAAGCTGTATACCAATACAGGGCTTTCCCTTTTATATTTAGAAATGTGAGATTCTCCAAATATGAGAGTGGTATATCAGTGAGCAAGTTCTTGTATTTTGATGGTCTGAAGTGTTTTAGTAGTAAATTATATTTATATTGTTTGCTGAAATTCTGCTCTTCCTGCCTTAAAGTATGTATTAGGATCTGGTGACCTTCTTGCCGTTTTTTTTTTCTCACTCTTGACACTCCTTTGGAAAGAGAGGGCGAGTTTGTGTGTGTGTGCGCACACAGCCAATCACTGATAATAGTGACCTAATTAGAGCAAGCACAGTCAGGGTGCAGGACCTCTCGGGTCTGCAGAAAAGATCATCCATTCTCACAGCGGGGTATAGATCGGTTATGATTATCGATCGGTTGACCCGGAGTCCTGGAGGTACGAGTGTTCAGATAATGTGTTGTTTTAGATAATTGCTCTGAGATAAGGTCAGATCCAGCAGTTGCCGTTGGCCAGCGTGTGCGATTGCATTAACCTGTCAATTCAGCCGACAAGCAAGAATTCGAGTAAAGCTAAATTTAATATAGATTTCTACTTAGTGTTTTCTGTGAAAAAGTCTTTCTGAATGTTCATTACATCCATAAAGTAGAAGAAATTCTGAGATCCAATGGAGCAGTACAAAAACATTTCCAACCTCTGATTAAAAAAAAAAAACAAAACCTCAGTGTAAACACTGCTGCATTAATCTTAAAACCGTTAAATCTAAAACACAGTATAACTTGCTATATTTATATATATTTTATTTATTTATATTTACAGTGAGGGAAAGAAACCACTCCATAGGCTGATGATTAGAGCCGGGGATCTCAGGAAGACTGTCAGTGGCATTCAATCGCGCCAGTGTTTAATGTCTGTCGATAAAGCAACAGTTTCTCACTCCAGTCCATTAGGTGGTGATGTTGCACCAACCACTCATAATCTCAAAAGAAGAAAATCAATACTTTTGCAAAATGCAACGTTTGTGTTTTCTGCAAAAGCGCTGCAATAATCTTGAAGGAATAAATCGTTTAAAAAGCATGACTCGATTCTGAATTAAAAACTAAATGATTAATAAAAAATACTTAATAAATAATTTAAAAACTGTAAATTGGTTCTAAATTAAAGAACTAAATAATTCATGAATAACTATTAAATAATTAAAAAAGCACGAATCGATTCAAAATTAAACACTAAATACTTAATAAATAAAAGTGTGAATGAATTCAGAATCAAAAAACGAAATGCTTAATAAACGGATAAATAATTTAAAACATGCAAATTGATTCTGAATAAAAGATCATTTAAAATGCAAGTCAATTTTGAATCAAAAATAAAATTCTGAATAAATAATAATAAATGGTTTGAAAAGAGTGAATAGATTCTGAATTAAAACCCGATTCAGAAAAGATCGCATTAAAGCACACAGCTTTACAGATGATCACTAATGTTAGCTATCTGGCTTGTCACTAATGAAACACACACTTTCACTGAGGGGAGACACCAGCAAGTCCCACTTTTATAGCTCGACCGTGCTGAATAATTCCCACTTTCGAGTTTGGAATTAAGTCGGAAATGGAATTTGTGTGTATATATATATTATTATGAGTTTCTTTATATTAAGTCAGTAAGTACTACAGACATAAGTCTTAATAAATGTGTTTATCGGGAGTTTTAGCCAACTTTAGACAAGTGGCGCAATAATAGAACAAAAATATCTGGTCGCTTATGCAATCCAGAGCAGTCTGATTGTGATGGATAAACACAAGTTCTTCTCTGAAACAGCTGTGCTGTCTCTGAAAGTATGAATTTAACCATGAGTTCATCATGCTAATCACAAATACCTCAGATACCTATGAAGGGTATAGGGTTGATTTTATATGTCAGTTTGATTTACAAGAACAATACCAGGATTCTCATCTGTGGTGATTATCAACCTTACACATACTCTGTGTGTTTGTGCGTATAAGGATTGTTATAAAAGCGTGAGGAACGTTGTCGTTGTCTTGCGGTGACATCACTCAGATACGATCCAGGCGAAAATGTACAACCTTGTACAAGACATCACATTTAAACCATCAGCTGCACAAATGACGATAATGCTGACGTTTTGTGCAGTTATTTATTTGCACTGTTTTGTCAGCTTACAGTGTGTAAATAAATTTTAAAAAATTGCTAGCCAGTCTGATAAAAAAAAAAAAGAAAAATAACTAAATGGATAGTATCAGTACATTTCTAATCTGACATCTTATTTCACTTAAATAAGCCTAATTACAGTGTTTATTACCAGCCCAAGATATGTTTTTCCAGGAATAGATGACAAAAACGTAGTCGTAAAAACCTTACAATCTGGCATCGCTCTTCAACTTTGCACAAGATAAATTCTGATGCTTTTTTTTCCCCCCTTGTTTTTGAAATTTGAACTGCAATTATGCCATCGTGTCATGAGTAAATTAAAAGCTATGTGGGCTACAGAGAATTATTATGCAAAACAAACATCGTCAATACTATTTCAATCAGTTAAATTCTTAACAGCAAACAATAGATTAATGATGCCTAATTTAATGTTTAAAAAAAAAACAAGTAAAAGTGTTTAACAATCCTTTACATCCTCGAAGTAATAGAGCTGCTGAAAGACATCAGACAATAGTAGTATTGAATCGAATCAGTTAGCATTGAATGTTTAGTTTAACTACAAGAGCTGATGTTGTTTTCTCAGGTTTTTTTTTCTGTTGTTGTATTTCTAACCGAAAAAATGAAAGATTTCTAAGTATAAAAGTATATAAGACTTTAAAAAAAAAAAAAAAAAAGTTTGTTAATTATGTTCAACGTGAAACTAAACCACACAAAAAGCTTAAGAGATATGAAGAACCCAAGTTGGAAACAACAGATTTTATTTGATAAAGAATTACGTGTGAGAAATAAAACACATCAAGAGCTGGTGTAAATGCAACAGTAAGTTTAAAACTTAATCCTGATGATAATTTTCCAAGGCAGTATTTTATTACAAGACATAAAACAGGACTTTATTAACGCTGTCCTGAGTCTTCTGGTAATATTGCGTACTTTATGCTACCGTCATGTTTATCGCCGCTTTATTCATGAGCAAAAGCTGCCTGCTAGAGGAGCAAACACCTAAATTACTGCTAAGTGTCACAATATTTATCCGTACGCTGAGAGTTAAAGTGGGAGACGGCCGAAATGAGAGGAGACGAGCTCCAGGCTCTCACCGAGATCTGTGTGTGGACGACGACGACGGCTGCTGCTGCTTGGTGTTTGTTTGCCCATGACTGAGACGTAGCCGTATGTCAACATGCTGACTGCTGCTGCACTGAGCTTACATTTATAACCTGACGAGAGAGAGACGGAGAGAAATGTACATGAGTCCGGGGTTGCTTAGGTTTTCTGCGCAGGTCAAATTAGACTATACAGTGTAATGTATAGGTACGAAGACGTGCTGGTGGAATATTTCTATGAAAACAGTAATTCTCCTTACTTGGCATGTATGCATTACAGTTTTATACGGATACACAGGTTAGAAGGATTTTTTGGAGGGATATCATGCTTTATTTTGTAGTTGAATACTCGATTCTGATTGGTCGGCAGATTTGGATCAATATCAATCAGTCTCCAAATCACAGGTTCGTCTTAATGTTTTAATCCTTAAGCGGTGACGTTTCACTTTTCTGTAACACCTCGTTTAGTAGTCGTACGTTCAGTGGCCGCTTTATTGGGAACACCAGGATAGCAGGCTTTACTGAGGAAAATAGTTGTACTTTCAGCGGCCACTTTATTAGGAACAGCAGGCTAAATGGGGAAATAGTTGTACTTTCAGTGGCCGCTTTATTAGCAACAGCAGGCTAATGATCAAAATAGTTGTACTTTCAGTGGCCTCCTTATTAGGAACAGCAGGTTCTAATATGGAAAATAATTGTACTGTCAGTGGCCTCTTTATTAGGAACAACAGGCTCTAATATGGAAAATAATTGTACTGTCAGTGGCCTCTTTATTAGGAACAACGGGCTCTAATAAGGAAAATAGTTGTACTGTCAGTGGCCTCTTTATTAGGAACAACGGGCTCTAATAAGGAAAATAGTTGTACTGTCAGTGGCCTCTTTATTAGGAACAGCAGGCTAATGATGATGACCTAGACAGCTGGATAATGAGGCAGGCAGGTAATGAGGAAAATAGTTTAACGGTGTAACTTGTGATTGTGACACAGTTCCTGATGGGTTGGTTTGAGAATTTCAGAAACTAGAAACATCTTTATCTGGGAGAATTCAATGAGCTGCTGTTCTGCGTGTGGAAACACCTTGTTGTTTAGACAAAAATGTCCAGGCTGGTTTGAGGCTGAAAGGGATCAAATCTTATCAAATAATCAGTCTTTACACCTGTGCTGAGCAGAAAGTAATTCCACAGTATGTCGAAATATCTGATGTTCGATTTGAAGTTCTTGGCCCTGTCTGTGTATGATTTCATGTGTCGCACTGCTGCCACACGATCGGCTGATTGATCATTTACACGAATCAGCAGGTGTACGGATTTTCATATTAAAGGGTTTGTGGGCCTTACATGAACTTGCCAATCCAATTTGCAGAAACTGATGAAAAGGCATGTTAGAAAGTGATGTAAGGTAAACTCACAGACTCCGAGTTTGCCTTCAGTTGGAGTACATCCAGGAGGAAAGCCCCTTTACATCACATACCCCCTGTAAAAAAAAAATAAAAATAATAAAACTGGAAACCTCAACTCCCACCTACCAAACAGTGAATCATTTCCTCAGGCTCTGTTATCCAAGCTGAACAATACATACTATTCTTAGTTATAAAAGTATGAATATGTGGTCACATGATGTGCTCAGAAGCAGTGACGCGCAGCATCAGCACAATGAAGGTTTTCAGCCGAAATGCACACGTGAAACAAAAGGCCGCTTGCTGAACCACTGGCTCGTCGTGCTTCAACACAAACAAACGCTCCTTTGATCCAGATGGAAGTCGTCGATGTTATGTATGCTGGAAATACCGCAAGTCAGCTTCCATAATTCATTAGTAAATGTTAGTTACTTCTGTTGTTGTGAATAATATTGCAGCCACCATGCAGTGTACGTGTCGAGCCTTATTCGGTCTGTGTGAAAGCGAACAAGCCCCGACTCGAGCGGTTGGACCGAGTGTGAAAGTAAATGTCTTTGGAGAGTGTAAGACGGATGGATGGAGGGATGGAGGTTCATAATCAGTAATGCTGGAGTATGAAGTGATAATGATAAATGTGATGATAAATTAGCTCGTGTCTGATGTGCAAAAATTTCAAAAACACTAAATGCCGTGTTATGCCGTATAATTAGCTGCTTCTTTTCTCATCTTCTTGCTGTTTGCCGGTAGTTGGCATCCACTATGTTGCATCACAGTCACTTTCTGGTCTTGATCTCTCTTGATCTTCCTTTCAGTTTAAATCCTCTTTTCTACTCCTGTCACCCATAAGAAAACCCATCCAATACTTTCTTCCTTGTCCGCTTTCTCCATTACCTTAAATGCTTTTCACAATTTACTCAACTCAACCCCTCCAAATTCCCATGACTAACGTTTCCCTTAAGTGTGTTCGTATCCTAATTAGCTACTCAGCTAAGATTGGAAAAGAAAAAAAAAACGCTACAAGCACGGACAGCAATATTTTCCTGTAACTACAGCAGTTTTCTTTTGGCTTGGAAAGTTTCCCGCAGTAAAGAGATGGACTTCATGAACACTCGTCTTGATTCCGACACCTAACATTTATAAAAACTCAGTTCAAGGCTCTACTTTTAAACATCACAGTAGACTACATTGCATCGAGAGGATTGTATCAGATGAATCATTGGTAATGTGCCTTAAGCTTGGGAATAAAAGTACATTTTCTTTTTACCTCAAGAATAATCAATAAAGGAATATTTCTTTTTTTTATTGAAGAAGTGCATATCAGGTCACTAACAGCTTCTACATACACTGCCTGCCTGTGTGTGTGTGTGTGTGTGTGTGTGTGTGTGTGTGTGTGTGTGTGTGCGCGTCTGCTGTGATTGAACCCAGAGCTGCAGGACAACCGTCGCCCAGGCTATTAGTCATATTCTCTCCAGGTCTTGTACGACAAAACTGTACAGATTCTCATGGCTGTGGTAGCTGACAGCGTGTCCACGTAATAAAAATTCTAAACACAGATTTTTGCTCGTAATCCAACGGCACCGCCAGTGCGATCGGGTTTAAACTCTTGACAGAGAAGCAGCGAAAGTAATCCAAGGTGAGAAACCAGAGAGATAAAGATCCAGAGAGAGCGTAAGGTTTAACGAGACGCTCAGGAGCAGAGCTGAAGCTGACATAAACGCACCCTGGCGTACGAGCGACCCACGTACAAAGACCAGAGAAGGAAGGCTGATGATGCCAGAGCTGTTCATTAGCCTATTATTTCATCCCGAGGGGGAAAAAAGTGCCAGGCAGGCAGACTCCAGCCAGGGGGGAAAAAAAAATGACAAGACTTATAGTAGCACTGCACATATTATGAACAGGATGTCTGTGAGTGTGTGTGTGTTTGTCTTTAGAGCTGTACACTGCTAAATCCTTATCTTAATGAATTTTGGATAAACATGAATAAAGTAAAATGTATTATCTATTCTCATCTGGGAATCTTAGCTCATTCGATTGTTTGTTTCTTTCGTCTTCATGTCTGATTCTTCGCTCTTCTCTGTTTTAGGTCACTGTGTTATATAATCCCGGGTGAAAGCGCCAGTTAACGGACACTGTGGAGTGCAGAGCCGCGTCGTCGTATCCACTCACTCAGACATTTCAAACATGAGGCATTTGTTCCTGTTGTGGAGTTGAGCGAAGCTGCCAGGTCTGAGCAGGATCCACCCGAACCAGCCGTCTGCGATATTCACACAGGTTTCTCGTCCTTCTTACTCAAAGCCGAGTCGCGATGTACGGTAGCGCCCGCTCGGTGGGTAAACCGGAGGGTAATCAGAGCCCCGGACGCTCCCCGCGCCTGCCTCGCTCCCCGCGCCTGGGTCACCGGCGCAACAACAGCTCGGGAGGCAGCGGCGGTAAAACGCTCTCCATGGAGAACATCCAGTCTCTCAACGCCGCCTACGCCACGTCCGGCCCCACGTACCTGAGCGACAACGACGCGACCGCGCCCTCCTCCATCTCGGTCTCGGACATGCCGAAGAGCACCATGACCCTGGGCCGCTCGGGTGCCCGGCTGCCCTACGGCACGCGCGCCACGGTGATGGGCAGCAGCCCCAACATCGCCAGCGATTCCATCGCCTTCGGGGATCATCACGTGCCCGCGGCCATGGCGTCCACCGTGCCGCACTCTCTGCGCCAGGCCCGCGACAATACCATCATGGACCTACAAGCGCAGCTGAAAGAGGTCCTGCGCGAGAACGAGCTCCTGCGTAAGGAGGTGGACGTCAAGGAGAGCAAGCTCAGCTCGTCCATGAACTCCATCAAGACGTTCTGGAGCCCCGAGCTGAAGAAGGAGCGCGCCCTGCGCAAGGACGAGGTCTCGAAGATAGCCGTGTGGAAGGAGCAGTACCGCGTGATGCAGGATGAGACGCAGGTAAGGTTCATGACTAATTCAGGTCTTTTTTAGAGTTAACTTTAAAATTAAGACTTGGTTGTTGTATTTATTATGATTTTAATTAATTGTGTTTTCGCTACTTGGATTGTCTGTCAGGGTTTGGATGCGCATCTTCTCTTGCGCTATTTTCTTTTTTGTGCCTTGGTTAAGGAAGGGTTAGGGTTAGGGTTAGGGTTTGGAGTTTATTTGTTTGAACGACTGTGGAATCTGTGTGACTCGGCTGTTATGGTAACGGGCACTTTTCAGAAGAGCGTTTTTACCAACTTGGGACTGTGTAATGCTGGAATGTCGCTCGCTAAGCCTGATCGAGAACACATTCCTGTGAGAGCGCTTCCGTCAGCCTGAGTCAGTAATATCATTCCGTCTACCACTCAGACGTGTCGGATATCTCTCTGAGACGACCCCGCGTCACACGCCGTTGCATCGCCCAATGAGCGAACCGAGTGGCGGTTCTATCCAAACACCGATGCTTTTATATTAAATAAGAATAACATAGCAGTAATCTAGCGTGTTTTTTTTTTCTTCTTCTCCCTTGAGGTGGGCAGGGATTTATTTGGACACTGAGATTTTGTGATTTCATGATCGACATCCTTCCGTATCTGATTCGATCCATACGCTGTTTTGTTCCAGATTACACAATGCTTGTGTTCTCATTAATAAAAAAATGTAACTAGACTATGAAGGCTTTTAAAAAACAACCCCGGTGCAAAGCAACCAGATTTCTTCTTTCACATTAATTTATGGCCCAGTAGCGTGCAAATAAAGATTCCCTGAAGACTGTTGCTTGTATTCCATACATGTACACGGAAATTTACACGACCATCAAAGTTCAAATTGTCCACATGAAAACCTACAATAAACATTATTGATTTTTTTAAAATACAGGTCAGGTAGTCCCTGACTTACGAACAAGTTCAGTCCCCGGAGCTTGTTCATAACTCGGATATGTTCTTAAATTCTTATATTATATATTAAGTCTTATACGCCTTTAACACATATACAATGTAAAACATACCAATTAATTTGACTAAATTCCTGTCCCCATTACCCAAAAAATTGGCCAAAAAAATTAATCGCGCTTAAGGAAATGAATCTCACAGATGTAACAGTGTTGTCTCTGCACCTTTAAACCATGAGGGGAATCCCAGCCGCCATTTTGTCTCCCAGCTGTTTTCCACTGTATTGGACTGTGAACTCTTGTTTTGTTGAGGATTTTCCTAAATTAGGATTATTCACCATCAGACATCGTGCTCCTGGACTGATTGGTTGAAATCAGTGAGGCCGACTCATAGAATATACCTGACTTTATCCACATTCACTTGCACACTAAAAATATTGTGTGTACTTGTAAATATTATATAATATGCATGCGAGGTACTTCCGAGATTTGTTCGCATCTATGAATGTTTGTAGAATCGGCGTCTGTTTGTATCTATGGAAATTGTTCGTAAGTCGGGGACTCCCTGTATCTTTTTATTATTTTTTTATTTTTTCTTTTAGTGACTTACACTGACTGCGTATATAAAGATCTGAATCCTAACACAGACATGAAATTTGGACCTCGTCTCGAAGAAAAGTTTTTGAACCGAACCTTCTTTACTTTGAATTTGGTACCTCTGGTCTGGGACATCGGAAAGAAACGATGCCTCCTGCTAAAGCTAAGCTTTCAAACTTGTTCAAATTCTAACACTTCCTGTGACTTTCTGTTTCAAAAGGAAATGCATCAACACAAAAGACGTAAGGCCTAATCACAAAGGCGCTAAATTGGTAATCGAATTGGAATGAAGAACTGGCTTGTGTTCGTATTCTGAGCTCTAAGTACTGAATTGAATCTATTACCATGTCATCACATCAGGACGTTTTATTTATTATTTCTCCTGCCACCGCCAGAGCAAACACACCATCACTCAGGGTCGGATTACAGACGACACGGCTGAGCCCGCGTCGTCAACTGACGAATGTTTAGTGAAGATCGGTAGGCTTTGCAGGATGAAAAGCTTTCCCTCTCTGACTAACTGGCAGAAGATAAAAAAAACAAAACAAAGAAACATCTAAGTAAGCACAGAATCAATAAAATAAACAAGTCTGTGTTTTCCATCAAGTCTTCCTAGTTCTCATCAGTACTAAAAGCACTATTCCTCTATTCCTCAGATGTTGTTTTATAAGTAGTTAAACACTTTGGGGTGTGCTGATGCAGGAAAATAATCAACACCTGGACCATCAATGTCCATCAAGCATCACCATGTGTTGATTATTTTCCCATAACAACAGCGTGCAACTGGGTCGTCAAGGTTACCACTACATGCAAAACCAACTTGTTGTATTCAGTTTTTTTTCTCTCTCTCTTTCTCTCAATCCATATTAGCAGAAGCTATGGTTTTTTTTTCTCCCTTCATGTAGTCGTTTAGAAGTACAGTGAAAGTTATGCAATGGAAACTATGTTCATGGTAGCAGTGCAGTAAGGAGTGTGTTAGTGTTGGACCAGAATCCAGCTGCTCTGGGTTTTCAAATCTGACTCTCATAAAATCCCAGAAGCCTCCTGTAATTTTTTTTCTTTTTTTGTTTAACGTTTTGAGACGTGAATGTCCCCATATGAGGACATGACATTTGTCCCAGACTTGAGGACGGTTACGTTTTAATTCCCTCGTCAAAGTACTTTAATTAATTTTACTTAAATAATTTACGAATAAATTTTTTAGCAAATTGATGTAGTTCTGGTTAAACATTTTTAAAGGGATTACCTGAGTATTAGTATTCTATTGATTCTGTCTCACATGATTATTTCGTATGCAGGGTGACGGGTGGCCTAAATAAATAAAAAGATAGATAAATAAGTAAAAGTGTGTATATACAGTGGAACCTTGGATTGCGAGTAACACGGTTTGTGAGCGTTCCGCAAGACGAGCAAAGATTTTTAAAACATTTTCCCTTGAAAAACGAGCAAGTCTTGGTTTACGAGTGCCGAGTATCATGCATCACGCATGCGCTCTTGTTTTGACACAGTGTGTCACGTGATCACAACTGAGCCAATGATTTTTCTCTCTCTTTCTCTAATCGTCTCCCCTGCTGCGTCTTAGTGCTTGTCTCTTACTGGTATAATCAGCATCGCCCTAATTTGACACCGACACACACATGCACACACATTCTCTCGCCTTTATACCCCCTCCTCGGCTTCACACACACATATAGACTCACACTCTCTGCCTTATACAGAAAACTGCTCTGTCACGATTCTTTTCAAAGGTAAGGTGCTGGTTCATTTGTTATTTATTTAAAATTTTATTATTATTTTTTTTACTTTCCAGCAGGGATTTCATTAGTATGCTCTCACGCGAGTGTCAATAGAGAGATGTCTTTTCCCATTAACAGTGTTTCCGTTGTGTGTGTGTTGTGAAACTTAAAAAGCGGAGTGGGGGAAGGGAAGAGGAGTTTTAATGTGTAAGGCGAGGGGAGGGGCTAATTCCACACACACACATGCGCACACAAGTGTGTAAAGTGCAGGTAAATTTTTTTATTTTTACTTTATATATTGTATTAATTATTTTTATGTATTTTTTTTGGGGCTGTGGAACGAATAATTTGACGAAATAATTATTTCTTATGGGAAAATTTGATTTGGTTTACGAGTGCTTTGGAATACGAGCCCACTCCCGGAACAAATTATGCGCGTAATCCAAGGTTCCACTGTATAATGTTTACATTTGTGATTGTAATATGTATCGGCTTCAACCTGAAATAATATCATTACTGATAACATTAAAGATCATCAGCTTGTTTTTAGCTTTAACCTTTTAACTATTCGGATATTGGGATATTTAGAAAATTGTGATTCTTACAGAAACAAGGTTGGAATGAAAAGCATTTGGGCTGCAGTTACAGGAAAGTAGTCACTGACAGAATGATGTGAGTCACTTTTAAAGGCCTGAAGGTCATTATTTTTCCCAGAACAGCTCATGTTTTAGTGTTTTATTGTACGTCTCTATATCACAGAAACGTGTCAATACGGTTCTTATATTATTAATGCTGGACACGCATGCTATATATACTGTACTTTTTCAAAATTATTTAATAGGTACATGAAACATGTTATTTCCTGTTATCTTACTTTAGAGCAGATGTAAAATGTAAACCGCCACCCTCTCTCTCTCTCTCTCCATCCTCTTTATACCCTTTGATTGACACTGACACTGGAGACTCCTTCCAGAAACGTGTAATAAACACAGTTGCCTCACAGAAACCTTCATGGTTTGAAGTTGAAGATGTTTCAAAACTTTATTAGACAGTATGCAGTAAGATAAGGCTGTGATGTGAATTAAAGCACTGTTACACTACTATCAGGGCGGTTTGTTAGAGAATATTAATCAACACCGTCTGATCAATCAGATTGAATGATTTGAGGAAGAAAAATAATAATCTCAGCAGCTGTCTGATGGTAAAGATGATCATGTTTTCTCTTCCGTGTTTTGAACAAGGACCGATTATTAGTGCAGTACAGTTGTGCCAGTCGAGCCGATAGAACCAGTAAGTGTGTGTTTAAGTGTGTGTGTGCGTGTGTCAGTTGCTCAGTACCAGGGCCCGTGTCCTCTGTGACTAAGCTGGCTGTTACAGGGTTGGGTTGCTGCCCAGGGAGAAAACTCTCATGACAGTAACACACACACACACACACACACACACACACACACACACACACACACACACACCTGGTAGTTTCTGGTGCTTGTGGCTTGCTGCTGTTTTCCTGCCTCGGTGGTATGTAAAAAAAGGACTCGGGTGTACACGGTTTCGATGTGTGTGTGTGTGTTCTCAGTGATTGATGTCTTCTGCATCCCACCACACAGAAAGTGTTTTGCTCCTCCTTATGGTCCCAAAAGCAGTGTAATTTCCTTTGTATTCTGCTTCTTTATCTCTCAGCTTTGTGAAACTTTACACCAAACTGAGCTTCTGTTTTGAGCCCTGGATTGCAGCTTTCTCCTCTCTCTTTACTGTATCTCTGTGTGTGTGTGTGTGTGTGTGTGTGTGTGTGTCTCTCTCTCTCTCTCTCTCTCTCTCTGAGTGTAAACAGATGTGCATATGTGTCTGACGGAGGATTCACGAGAACAACCTGCAGAAAAACTGATTTAATAATCTCATCATAAGAACGCACCATTTAAATGAGCCACATCCCACTATCAGCACAGCTGGTGTTCATCTCTCTCTCTGTCTCTGTTTGTCTGTCTGTCTGATTCACTTTCGATCTGTCTGTAATTTCCTTCGGGATCAATAAAATATCTATCTATCTGATTCACTCTTTCTCTCTCTCTGTAGCTCTTAATCCGTCTGTCCGTCTGTAATTTTCATTGGGATCAATAAAATGTCTGTTTCTATTTGTCTGTCAGTCTGATTTACACTCTCTCCGTGTCTATTTGTCACTATGTTTGTCTGATTCACTGTCTATCTGTCACTATGCCTCCGTATGTCAGTCTTTTTTACGTTCTCTGTCTGTCTGTCTAATTCACTCTCTCTATCTGCCTCTATTTATCTGGCTGTCTTTTTCAATTTGTCTGTCCGTCTGGTTCAGTCTCTCCATTTGTCCCTATTTGTATGTTTAGTTAGTTGTCTGTCACACTTTTTTATTTCTGTCTGTCTGAAATAAGACTGTTAAGACTGACTGACTTTCCCTCCATCTGGCTCTATTCATCAAGTTGTCTATTTATCTATCTCTTTCACTCTGTCTTGATTTATATGTCTATTTGTTTTTCATGCACTGTCTTTATTTAGCATGTTGCCTGTTTTTTTTTTCTATCTATCTATCTATCTATCTATCTATCTATCTATCTATCTATCTATCTATCTATCAACTATCTATCTATCTACTGTATCTGTCACTCTTTGTCTCGGTTTTCATCCATCTCTCTTCCTTGTTTGTCTTGCATTCTCTCTCTCTCGCTGGTTGTCGATCAGTCTTTGTCTCTTTTTAATCTTTTATCTCTCTCTCTCTCTTTCTGTTTCTGTCTCTGTCTCTTGCCCGCCGTCACACACAGCCTGACAGCCCCCTCATGGTTCGGTGTGAGTGTGCAGTGGGATGAGGGTAACACAAGCATTAGTCCTGAAGTGTGTGTGTGTGTGTGTTTTCTCCATAACTCTGCTCCTGAAGAGTTTCATTCCCGCCATTCTGCCTTGGCGCGGCCCTGCGTGCTCCCTGAGCGGCGGATACAGGGCGAGAAGGAGATAGTGAGGCGCCCGGTTGTATTTTTATCCTGACTCACTGCAGGACTTGGGAGGTGCTTGTCTTTAGCAGACACACCCTTTAACATCCACCGCGGTCATGGCGCAGAGGTGTGGAATGAACAGAATCCTCAGCTCTTCCCTCTCCTCGCCTTCGTCCTGCCTCCCTCGCAGTTACTCACTCTTAAATCAGGAGAAGATGGGAGCAGAGGGAAGAAATCAGAGTCAGCTGCTCAGTGTGTTTCATGTCAGGTTTTTTTTTTTTTTTTAAGTAGCACATCTTTTTTTATTCAGACCTGATCATCATCATCAGGCGCAATTCATAATGTGGCCAAGACAGACGAGAAGAAACGTTGATGAGAGAATCGTCTTCAAAAAAGAAAAAAAAAAGTATTTTTTCTGGCTACATTTGTCTAGTCTGGTGTCTGACTTGTGTGTAACATGAATAAAGAAAGAATTAAAGAAGGTAAAGACGATCACACCAACCTGTGCTGTTAGTGTTAAAGATTTAACCATGTCATGTTTATCACAATTTTATAAATATCCCTGATTAGATCATTTTTCTTCTGATATTCATTTTGTTACAATTTTAAGATCTTAACTTACATAAAAAAAAAAACATTAATCACTCAAACTTTATTCATTTAAAAACCAAGTGCAGCATTCAAATGATACAAACTAACTTCAAATACAAGAGTTTAGCATTTAACTTTAAATGAAATTAAACAAAAAGCTAAATTTTTACTAAGCATAGGATGCCAGTGTGTGAATAGTTTAGAGCGCCACCTGTAGGATTATAAAGGAATGGCGAAATCTTACCTTCTCAAATGCCTCGTAAGTCTTGAGCGCATGTTCAGCAATTGCGAACATGGCTTCTAACGCATGTGTTTAGAAACTAATTGGCGCACGTGATGTTGAGACCGGTGTAAGGAGTGGGATTTGAGACTTAATTCGTCCAGAGTTAAATTTTTTTTTATTTTTATAAAATGGCAGTAACTTTTTGATCATGTACCGCCAAAAAAAAATGCGTTTCAGTCTCACCACTTTGAAAGGGTTTTGAATCGGTTGTATCCAGCGTAATCAGTCATGTCCGATAAAGCTGAAAAACACCCAGTTCCGGTCACTGTCTGATCGACTGGTGCATCTCTATTATTAAATGTAATACATCAGTTAAAAATAGATTTTGGAGGCAGTGTGGCGATACATGAATCAGCACACAGTGATTCATAACTGAATAGATTTTTTTTCCCTAAATCTTTTGCCGTAATAAACATATTACAGCAGTTACATGTCTGATTTCCTGTTAACGGTGTGAGTGGGCATGTTCAGGAGTTCAGGATCTCGTCCTGACTTCTCGATGGGAAATTTGCATAAACATTTATATTTGTATCAGATAAAAAGAAACTCATTTTCTAAATACAGTTTAAATACAGTTTCATTCCCTTTTATGTTTCAGTGTCGGTTGCTTTTTTGAAAATTCAAATCTTTCAACGATCTTAACTGTCATTCAGTTTATTATTATAAAAGTTTATTATTATAAAATGCTAAATTGTTTAAATATTGCAACATGAATTTGACATGGTTACAGACACTACAGCTGTTTGCTTTTTAAACTTTTACCAAAAATTCAATTTAAGCAAGAATTTTTACAGGTAATATGCTTAAACACCAATTTTAATATTAATATTTTTATAAAGAAATATAAGTGTTTTGAAAATTTGAAGCTATAATTCAAATCATTTTTTGCGACACACATAAAATCATCTCTCCAAAATGGCTGAAGTTAGCAATTTAACATTTTTAGGGAAGCAGGATTGCTCACTTCAATGTTATATAAACTTGCAAGTGAGCTTCAGAAGCAGCTTTTTTGGCCACACACATTTTCTCTATTATATGTACAACATAAAAAAATAAAATCAGCACCAATACTGTGTTATGGCTGCTAAGTTTACATCATTTATGAATTAATAACGATGGGAGTTGTGCAGTTATTAGTTTGTTTGTTTAATTTGCACAATATTAGAAAGAAAAAAAAAAAATGCACTTTAGGATAATTCACAGAAACATGATTTTTACTCTAAAAAAATCACAACAAAATATCTGTATGAAACTGTCATGGAATCATTTATACAAATTAAAAAATTAGAGTTGAACACAATTTAACACAATACAGTGCTAAATGGTAAATTTCTTCAAATGCCTTTTGTAAAACAGGTTTATTAAATCAGACGAATTAAATTCCAGCCTGTAGGAGCTCTACTCGAAATTCTAAATCGAGCATTCGAGGTTATAAAAAGATAATCAGTGACAGGGTGGTGTGATGCAGCCTGACATAGGGCAGAGTAACCCTTACCACACTTGACCACACTCCATGTGAAAGCACGTCCTGATCTGTTCATTTATTTATATAATGATGACTAGAATCGCAAACTGATGAATGTTAATCGATTCATTCTTAATTATATTTGATGAGTTGAAGTTGAACAGTTCTAGCAACAAAATCCTCACAAAAAGCTTTCATAGTTATGGGTCTTTTGAACTGCTCTTAAAAGACGTATTTAAGTCTCTTCTTCATCCTGTAGGTTTCTAACTAATCAGAGAAGACTGGATTTCTTAATCTTTTTGTAATATTTTCATTGTTTCAATAATACTGAGTATCTATAAATAATTTATTTATACATAAATGTTGTTTAGACCGACACTAGGGTTTAATAATGAACAAATGGTAAAACCACAACGATTTTAGTCCCACCTCCATGCTCAACGTTTCTAATCAGAGACCAGCCTTGAATTCTTGTGGCCAATCATTACTCAGAAGGAGGGAGTTCTTATCCTCACACAGAGGCTTGCTAAGAGTTTTGCATTTTATTTTAATTATTATCTTGTAATTTATTTCAAAGAAATTAACAAAAACAAAGCATATTATTCTAGTGACAAATCTTCTTACATTTTCTGAGATATACCCAGCTTGACAAAGTTTTTTTTCTTCTTCTGTTATGTCTCTTTCGATTTAAAAACAAATAAATAAATACATTTCTCATGTTTCCCTTCAGGGGCTTTTAGTGGAGTCTATTAAATTAATGAACAAAATCTTTAAAAAAGGTTGGTGAAAAATAAAGTTTATTCAAAAACAGATGGCAATAAAAGTAGTGTCCTTTACTGGCATCACCTGAATTACAAGTGCAACCCTTTCTTGTGATGGACAAGTTAGATAAGTGAGCTACTGAGAAGTATGATGCAAAACAATCCAGTTATTAAGGACAGTTAATCGATTAACATCATCGATGTAATCATTCACATAATAGTTGCATTTAAAGCTTTACTAATCTCTTACAAATTAGTTTCTGTCATCATCTCGTAGATTACAGCAGCTATAAACATTTGGAAAGTGTTGAAAAGACTGCTGATGATGAAACTGTTGAAAATTGATGTCTTGGTAGCAGGAAACCATCAAACGCACAGTCCTGCGTCCTAAAGACCCTCCTGTGTCAGAGGGATTATAAGCACGGCGTGCATGTGTGCTATGGCGTCGTTGTTGCTGAGGTGTTTTCCTGACAAGAGCTTAACTCCAGCAGGACAGGTCTGTCCACTTCCCTTCTCACGTCCCAAATCCCTGCTGCTCATGCAGATGGTCCCCCTGACAAACTGCATTAAGATTAAGCCCCTGTGATGTGATTGGCTCAAAGCTTCCTCTCGATCAGCAGGAGTCCCGCCCACTTTCAGGGTGTCTACTAGTAAAAAAAAAAAAAAAAAAAGAGCCTGTTCGTGGCACACTCGGTTTTTAATTAAAAAGGCCAGGCAGTGGGTAGGAGTGTGTCGGCGGGAGTGTGTGGGAACAAGTTTCGAAGTAGAGAAAGGAGGAGAAATGGATTGTTTGATTGTGTCCTCCAGACCCTGTGTGTGTGTGTGTGTGTGTGTGTGTGTGTGGAGGCATTACCTTGTAGAAACTCTTATTTTTATGAAAGAAATTATAAATTATATTATAAAATATAATTTATAAATAATAATCCTGATGATGATGATCATCAATCAAATGATGATAATGAACATTAGGAAACTAGCCTTGTCTCAATGTCTTAATCAGGACATTTTTTTTGTTCCAAAATGCCAATTAAAATGTTTTTTTTTTTTTTCATGTTTATACCTACAAGCTTTTTAAAAGTGACCTTAAACTATCTTACTTATCTGTAAGAAAAATCAGTCCTGTTAGTGGTGCCTGAATTGTCATTCATTAAACTCAATCTTTTTTCTTTTTGTGGTGCTCACGTGTGCCGATTGTTAGCCTGCATCAGACCAAGAAAGCATTAAAATTGCGGAAATTGAGAACATCACCTTTTGTGGATGATGATTAAAAAAAAAAAAAAAAAAAATCCAGTGACGACAGACTTCAAAGGTACATTTAATAGTGAAAGTAAGAGCATTTCAACACACTCATGTTGAGTTAGTGAGTCTAATCAGAAAAAATGCTTTGGTTTGCTAAAGACTGAAGTTTGGAATTCATCTGGACTGATTAGATCTGTACTCATCAGATCACATGGAAAAAGAGTCATGAGATCTGATGAGTCCAGATTGAGCCTATTCCAGAGTGATGGGCGTGTCAGGGTAAGAAGGGAAGCGCATGAAGCTATGCACCCATCATGCATAGTGTCCACTGTACAAACCTCTGGAGATATGATCTGGGGTTGCTTCAGTTAATCAGGTCTAGACTCAGCAACGTTATGTGGCAAGTAAAAGTTGACCACCTGAACATACTGAATGATTTTAAGGTTATCTCGTCTATTGAAGTTTTTCTGCCCTGAAGTCACGGCCATATTCCAGGACTCAGGTTGTGAAGGAGTGGTTCTCGTCTTCACACATGACCAGGCCTTCACAGAGCTATGACTTTAGCGCCGTTGAAAGTCTTTGGTAAGACATCCCGGAGCAGCCTGTCTCTCCTGTCATCAGTACAAGACCTCAGCCTTGAATTAATGCCGTACTGGATGTGCTGTTGCGTAAGGCAGTGCGAACAGTGTCACGAGAATGCATGCCGTAATCAAAGCTAAACGCTCCCCAGTGAAACATTAGTGTGTGAGACCTGAATCTGTGATTTTTCTTTTTTTTTTTTCTTTTTGTTTTAGATCATTTTTTTTGCCATGGAAATGTCAAGCTGTCAAATGTCATCAGTTTGTGTTAAATAGCACACTGTATTTTAAAACTGAAAAAAGTCCGTGTAGATGTAATAGTTCAGTCCGGTCAAGCCTTGCGTTGGGGGTTTAATGTTGATGGATTGTCTCGGAATGCTTTTAGACGCTCTCTGCTTGGACACCTTTGAGCCTCGCCCTAAACAATCCCTGGAATGTCTGTGGAATCCTGTTTGAACTTATTCCAGCTTCCACGGAGTCGGGTCTGTACCTTGTTTCTGCACAATCACTCCGTATCTAATAATCTGTTAATCCCCAGTGGAGACATTCATGTGTCCAGAGTACACAGATCGAGCGATCGAATGCTCAATTAATATTTCTTAAACAGGACAATAATAGCCACGTACATGTCTGATGTGCTGGTGGAGACTGTGTGTATGTGAGAGAGAGGGAGGGTCATGATGCACGTCCGGTGGAAAAAAACAATCTGTGAGAAAACACAGATCACCTTACGGGGTGTAATTAATTACGAATGTTTGTGGTTGGACAGAGGCGGGATCGGCGTCGGAGTTACACGGCAAATTGACTCGAGTGAAATTGGCATGGTGTTTGATGTCCGTCAGATATTCAGTGATGACGAAGGACGTTAGAGATGAGGGGGGGGAAATCGATTCAGTGATGCATCATGATTAGTTTGGCAATTATGTCGGCACACTGACTCAAATATTTAGTTTGAATTTGAGGTGGTAATATGTTGCCGTTCCTCTATCATCCTGCAGTCTCTCAAGGATGGATGAAGGCGTACTGTACATCTAGAGTGTTTTTTATTCTGGCTCGTAGGTGGTGGATTGAACCTCCTCTAGATGTCTATACATTCTGGTCACTGGCAATCTTTAAGCGACGACTAAAGACATTTCTGTTTCTGAGGTATTTGGGTTAACTAAAAAAAGAACGAAAGACAAAAAAAGAAGAAATCCTTCCCAACAGTATTTGACTGATACTGAGTTAGTAACCTAGTGAGCCAGTGTAAGGATTATACAGGTAGTCACAGACTTACGAATATTCGGAATGTCTTACGAATTTCCGCAGATACGAACGGACTGCGGTCCTACTTTCGCGAAGTAGCTCACATGTATTGTACAGTGAAAATAAACAATGGCAGAGCACCAGATAACAATATTTACAATTATAAATAATATGTTCATGTGTTGGGTTCAGCCTCACCGGTATCAATGAATCAGTCCGGGAGGACGATGATAAAAAAAAAAAAATGTCTGTCCTGTAAAGCCATCCTGCTGGTGAATAATCCTAATTTCGGAAAATCCTCAACAAAACAGACTTCATTCATTCGGTTACAGTTTTTGGCCACATGGTGGCAGTGTGGGGAAAGTGGACAGAGATTTAATCAGGTTTATTGGTATGGTTTACATTGTATGTTCATGTCAAAGGCGTCTAAGACTCACTTTGTCGGACTTGGGAACAAATCCGACTTACGAACATGCTCTTGGAACTCGTTTGTAAGTCGGGGACAAACTGTATTTAATTATGGAAACTTACGTTTGTAATTCAGTCTGGATGAGACTATATCACCCAAATACCACAAATGTAAATCAATATCAGATATATTGTATAGGGGGTGGGGCGACGACCGTTAGAAGAGGATTAAAGGTGTTGTGTCTGCTTTATTAATGGCTGATGCACAGATTTCTCTTCCTCGTTCTTAAGTTTCATCGACTTCTGAAAATCTTCTTTACTATCTGTTCAGTTCTAACTTTGGACGTTTTCTGGCCTCCCGTTGCTATGGCAACATAAACATTAAATCAGATTTCCCGCACGCGCGTAGCTTTGATGCACAGAGATTGTGTTTTGTTGAGAGATGTTTAAAGCTGGAATGAATTGTTTTGGTTTACTGAAAATCTTGGCTTGTTAAGTAGTGTGAGTAAGAGAACAAAAGACTTGAGTCTTACAGACCTTTCACACACTGGACCTCATTCCTCAAGCTGGAGATGAACAGAGTTGTGCGTGAATGGTTTAAGTGTTTACACGAGAAATTTGTTCATGTGCGTGTGCTTTCCGACAAGAACGTTGACTCATTTTAACTTAATGTTGAAACAAGGATATAAATTAGAAGAAAGTCATTAATCAGTTATGAGTATATAAATGGTGGTGCGTTAATGCAGGAAAGAAATGCAGAATCGTAAACAAAAACACCTCAGCTGATGAAAGATTTTACTCTCACTTTATCAGTGTTTTATTTTTGTTTTATTTAAGATACTATTGGTTTAGAAATGAGTCAAATTGTATTCCATTTTTGTTTTCCAGACTTTACCCTGATCTTTAATTTTCATACAGTCCCGTACTGTCTGCGCGCTTTACCTTTTATGGAGTTTTGTGGGCGTCGCACTTTCAAATACACACAAGAACAACAACAACAAAAAAAATCTTTTTAAAGTTTCTGTAAATCCAGTAGAATTGTTTCAAGTAAATGTTGCACACAAACATTTACATAAAGCCTGATTACCGTGGATCATCGTACCCGTGTCGGGTCTCACGACCTGGGCGTCTGGGGGTGGACGTGCTGGACGAGCTCGCCACGGTATGAGAAAGCGAGTGAAAGGTGCCCGCAGCTCTCGGGGGACGAGTGTGTAAACACAGCAGAAGCTCATCGAGAACGGACACGATTGTGAAAGTCTCTCCTCGTGCCATTTTGATATTAAAGGGACAACGTCGAATAGACGATCTGCTCGAAATATAAGCAGAAATCAATATATTATGGATGGGCGATATGATTATATAACAGTGACATCATAATACTTGTATGGTGTAGCATAGAAATCTCAAAAAGAGTCATATTATTGTTGTATCGCTCAAACTGCAGGAGTCTAAAGATATCACTAGGTCTTATTATAAGCACACAAATGTTATTTTTAATAATCATGTTATTTCAAATATATTTTTTTATGCATTTTATATCTTTTTAAATATTTATTGTATAAATGTCACTTCAGGAGTTCATTCCGGAATAATAATATTAATTATTATAATAAACATTATTACGCATAATGACTTTATAATCAGCAATTAGTTTCTATTTCATTTATCTTAATGTATAATTAAAAAAATATATAATGCTGTTTTAATATTTATAATAATTAATAAAGTGTAGTATATTAGAATATTAATTATGTCAAACATCATCAGGAACGTTTGCACAAGGCTCTTTTCTTCTTCTTCTGCTTATAAAAGATTTTTGACTCCGAGTCAGGATTCTTCTTTTCCCACATATCCCTCGGCTTATGTTGAATTTAACTTGTCCTAGTCACTAATTTTAATTGATGAATTCCTTCAGCCGGTCAGCTTTCGTCAACACAAGCGGGGGTCAGTGCTTGGACCCCTCAGATCGCTCCTGTAACCGTATTTTTTTCTTTATACATTATCAATTTCAGTTGGCAGCTTTGTTTCATTTATAAATCCGGTTCTTGTCCGTCTGTTTTCGTCATTAATCCAGGAATCAGACGTGTGCGCATGTAGCTTTAAAGGAAATAAAGGCAGGTAAGTGGAATCCAGCGCTGGAGGCTGAGAGCCCTGTAACCCGACACCGTCCTGTTTCTGCTGCAGGTTCTCTTCACTGTGTGTTTTTCACACAGCTGTTCAAATAAATATAATTAACGATCTGGTAATGATTTATTCATGATACAAGTACAGCTCTGTGGAACTGACACCAGGCCGAGAGGATCCGATGGCGCTCTCGTATGGCGTACCGGTCTCCCTGTTAAAATAATTCACAAATAGAAATCCAGAAGCGTCTGTGTTTTGTTTGAGAGAGAGAGACTGAAGTTTGGTGTGGTTAGCGTTTCAGTGTAAGATGTTAGCATGAGACGTAGACACTCTTGGGAGAGGCGGCGAGCGGAAGCTGCTGTACTCTACATGAAGGTGTTGTTTAACGGTGTTAGCGCGCGGTCAAGAGTATAAAAGATCCAAGGATTGTTACAACACCACTTCCACAACCACCTACTCTTCCTGCCCTCGACCAGGTTTATTTAGATACCCGTCATAGCTACAAGCGTCTCGGGTGGAAATTTCCGGTGAATTCCTGCGCGCGCTCTCCTTTCGCCTTCAGCTTTAGCAGCCTTGTGGTTTTGGCATTCCTCATGTGTGGGCGCTGGCCTGGCAGGATCCTGTCTGCCCGCAAAGAAAAGAGGAGATATTCAGAGAATGGAGGAGCAAGAGAATGAGAACGGGGCGAGAAAGAAAGCTGAGACGAACAGGGTTTAAAGGCTAACGCTGTATATAAACTGATACGGCTAATCCTCTAATCAGTTGCCTTCGTGTTGTGTACTTTAAAAGGCCATCTATTACACATGATTCACTTTTTAGTCTTTTGTAAACATTCACAAAGTTTTCCAGTCACAAGAGAATAAAAACTTAGGGACGAAATTACCCATGCTGTTTGTCCTTATCCATTTTGGGCAATCACAATACCCATCCCCCCCATTGTGACCTCATATAGCAAGAGACTCTTCCTAAACATAATGCTCAACTTCACCCACTAGTGGCCATCTGCTTGTCTTCTTTTTATTTATTTTTTAATTTATTTTTTATCTCCTGTAAAGGTCTAGGTTAGCTATTAGCGATGCGAAGTTAGCAGCTAACCGCTAATTACTAACCTATAGGGCTAGGTTACCCATTAGCTCTTAACTCGTGAACTAGCCTCTTAGTTGTGTCTTAACTGTCCTGTTGCTAAATGTTGATGTCGTTTTAAATTAACGACTTTTTATACAGTACAGACCAAAAGTTTGGACACACCTTCTCATTCAAAGAGGTTGAATTTGTATTATGGCAAGAAAAAAAGCAGCTAAGTAAAGAAAAACAAGTGGCCATCATTACTTTAAGAAATGAAGGTCAGTCAGTCCAAAAAATTGGGAAAACTTTGAAAGTGTCCCCAAGTGCAGTCACAAAAACCATCAAGCGCTACAAAGAAACTGGCTCACATGCGGACCGCCCCAGGAAAGGAAGACCGAGAGTCACCTCTGCTGCGGAGGATAAGTTCATCCGAGTCACCAGCCTCAGAAATCGCAGGTTAACAGCAGCTCAGATCAGAGAGCAGGTCAATGGCACACAGAGTTCTAGCAGCAGACACGTCTCTAGAACAACTGTTAAGAGGAGACTGTGTGAAT
>JAAGKR010007149.1:0-38534 GCA_011419295.1 Clarias macrocephalus | reverse complement strand
TCAGCGATGAGTTGAAATCTTGTTTGTAAAAAAACAAGGTCTGCTTTTGTGTTGCTTTTGTGAGTCGTCAATACCGCGGCCATGTACAAGCATTCATATATAATAATTCAGTCTGGAACCCTATTCACTTGTGTTTTTAAGAAATGTAGCCTCTATTCTTCTATACTATTAAATGTCTTACATTATAGCCTAGGTAGAGCGAAAAGCATTATAAGCTCCATCAACATACAGAAAGGTATCGCTAAAGATCCTGTCTGGGCTGTAGATACAGTATACAGCTATACAGTGATGGCCAAAAGTATTAAGAAAACATATTCCATGTATTATAGTTCTCTCTGTGCACAAAACAGGTGATGTCACTAATTAGCTCAAGGCTAAGAGTTGTGCTAATTAGAATCAGCTGGGTTTAGCTGGAATCAGGGTTTTTACTTTCTGAAGCCGGGGTCGTCACTTTCTGCACAAAAATGGATAAAACTAGCAGATTCCCAAGGGAACTGCAGACTTCTGTGCATGATGTTCAGGAAGCGATCGCGCAGGCATGGATTGAGCGAAGAGAACTGCACACGTCTCTTTGACGCCATGACCAACCGGATCCAGCGGGTTTTGAAGATCAAGAGATTTCATAGTGAGTACTGATTGTTGTAAAGCAATTCAAGTGCATAAAAAATACTCTTATTACCTTGATTGTCTTTTTACATTTTTTTTTTAATTGAGAATGTCATTAAACATCGAATTTCACTTTTCGTCTCAATATGTTTGACTGCCAACGTATATTCAGTGTGATAAAAAAAAAAGCATGATCTCTATAACTTTGGATTGTGGCATTGATATTTTTAGCATCAGGACTGGTTTTAATTGTTTCAGACTAGCGTACTGTACTGTAAGTAGCCGGTCAAAGAGTTGGTAGGAAAAGTTCAAAGGTTAAATCTAAAAATAAGCTGATCAGCATCTGACACATACAGTTTCTGCTTATAACTTTCCTTCTATTCAACAATTACAAGTTCTGACCAATGTACAGTAAGTGAGTGACGGTTCTATGGGGGGGAAATAACTTTTCCAAGAAGTCTGAGATATAGTCCAAGATATAGTAACTTTTTACACCTATGATGAGCAGAAAAGCATCTCAGTATAGACAAAGCATCACTTCTTGAGGGTCTCGAGGTACAACAGCAGAACACCACATCAGGCTCCACATCTGTCAGTACAGAACATGAATCTAAGGCTATTAAGGGCACTCGAGGTGGAGCGCGTGTGTGTATATAAGTATGTGTTTTTCACCATTAGAGGTATACGGTGAGCAATTAAAACAAACCCATGAGAAAGTCAACATTTTTGAGCAGGAATGTGGTTGAAAAATACCTTGTGAAGCCTAATCTCACTGTGACTACAGTACCAAATAGATTAGATTAGGGAAAAGCAAACATTACCAGAACAGCAGTGCATTCAACAATAAAGGCTTGATTGTGTCCCACGTCTGGAGCTGGGTGCAAAATCTGGGTTCATGTTCACAGACAGCACTTGAAGCAAATTTACGGCGTTTGGCAGACACCCGTATCCAGAGCGACTTGTGTTTTTTTTTTTTTTTTTTTTTTTACCTCATTATACAATTAAGCAGTTGAGGTTTAAGGGCCTCGCTCAAGGGCCCAACACTGGGAACTTGGTGGGCTTTGAACTTGAGACCTTCCGATCAGTAGTCCAACGCCTTAACCACTGCGCTACCCCTTCCCGTTCGTTACTGTACTCAAGTTAATATGTCTGTATTTTACTTGATAATTATTTTTTTAGAAGATACTTTTTACTTTTACTCCTCTACATCCTACAGCAAACATCCCATCTACAATTTGTAAAGAACCAGAAGGGTACATGTACAGTAGTTGCGTTTAATTTGCGACGTGCTTGATACCGTAACAGATGCTACAAAGCAGGAGGGGAGCCGGTTGCGTACAGCGGCGAAAACAGCATGTTCACGGTCGGGAAGCTCAAAGAGAGAGAGAGAGAGAGAGAGAGAGAGAGAGATGCTTTTACTATGAATGCTAAAACATAAACTTTGAGCTAATACAGGCTCAGTCTTTTGATTCTTAAATACATTTGAAGGTCAGTACTTTTGCACTTTAACTCTAGTAGATATGTAAATGGAGGACTTCTACTTTTACTTGAGTAACATTTTTGACTGAAGGTCTCTTTACTTTTACTCGAGTACAGGGTTTGTGTACTTTGCCCTCCACTGTTTACAGATGGCTTTGATGCGACAACACTTTAGCATTCTTCATGCAGTAGGAGTGCTCTTCCCTTTCAGTTCTCACAAGTGAGCGGCGCTAAGAGCTCCAGAAGACGGAATGCAATGATGTTCATCTGCAAGAATATATTCCGTGCCCCTTCGAGCGAGCTGGGGAAAAAGGCTTCTAATTGCATAAGGAAAGGAAATGTCTCTTTTATAAATAACTCACAGAAATACCTAATGTAAATATAGCACTATTAGAGAATGTTCAGAAAAACCTGAAGGGCAGTTTTCTGAATCCAAGGAGTGCATCATTTTTATATGTGCATGCTGGATTGTTATTTGAAATTAGTGCACTTTGTCAAGTCTGTCTCTTAAATAATGCTACGTACAGTAAATATGACTGTTTGGTTTCATCCACTTGGGTACGATGTTAACCATTGAACTTTCCTTAGATTGAAAGCATCCAAACATCGTCAGTTCTGCAGTCCAATGGACTGGGAGTTCTGTGGCTTTCATTAATGCAACATTAAGGCGAAATCTATAATGAGTAAAATGAGACAGAGTTCATTATCCATGCAGTTTTTTTTTATCGTTATTGGACATAACGTGTCTCATATTTATAGTCCAGGACCTCACGTAAACCCATGGGAGAGAGACTTCAGAGATCAATATGTTTACTAAGCCAAATCTACTTCTGATCTAATCCTCACTCCTCACGATCGAACACCAGCCGAGGACCCGTGCTTGGACTTGGAGCTCTTTTACTACAAAACAAGAGGAGACATAATTAAAATGTTTAGAGATTTAGATGAACAATATGAACCGTCTGCTAGTAGTTAAATTATCGCGTATAGCATCGTAATCCCGGACAGATTTTAAAAAAGGATCTGCAAATATACTTGAGAACGTACCATATTCCCAAATTTTTTATTATTTTTTTCACGACTGACATTAAAAGTCTTATAAACCACGTATGATGTCACCATGACCCCAACCCTGATTTTTTACTTAAAGAAATAACCTTAGAGCTCTGAATCATATGCAGACTGTAGATTCAATTTGATTTTTTTGGCACAGTGATTATCAATCTGATTCAATCAAATTGCCTTTCATACATTTTGTGATGTGTTAAAAGCTACCATTGAAGTATCCATCAAACTAATTCTCTATACCACATATTCTCTATACTGCTTATTCTGTACATGGTTTTGGGAAGCCTGGATCAGGGAGCAGCTTGGACCTGTACGTCTCTCGTACCAATTTTCTGATCCAGTCCAGTAGGTGGCGCTTAATGCACCAACTGTCCCGAAACTCAAAAGAAGAAGAATATGTCTCCTAAAAATGTAACTCTAAAAGCTGTGATATGTTTCTAATGAATTCATCAATTTTAGGCACTTAAGTGAAATATATAAACGTAAATGGATTTTGAAACAAAAATGACCAGCAAAAGATCAGTTAAATTGCATAGTTCATTTATTTGCACAGCTCTCGAGTCAGTATAAGTCTATAAGATGCCTTCGTCCAGAGTTAAATTATCTGCCAAGCTCCTCCATCCCAGGTGTGTGTGACAATATAGCTCGAAGTCTAACACTTGTTACACTCCGGGTTTAAATTAGAATTTGTGCCCTGACCACCGGTAGTCTTTTACTCATTAAATTGGCACTAAGCTGGCCATCCATGTCCGCGACATGTCTGTTTCACTTACTAATGAGTATCTACTGACTGACCATCTGTGCTAGGTTTCATAAAAACAATTATCTTAGCACCCCTCACTGAGTGTCAGATAACACAGTTCCTTTTTGTTTGGGTGATTTCTAATGTTCAGTATATTGTTTGCAAAAACACATCTGAATCACGTATCCTGTAGATCCTCTGGTTGGAAGCGCTAGCGATAAATTTGGCACGTTCTCCTCTTGTAATTACTGTAATCCATCTCTTTTTATACGCTCGTTACTTGGAACATTTGGAAATATTACACCTGGATTTATTTTTTTTTGTGTGTGTGTGTGTGTGTGTGTGTGTGTGTGTGTTTGAGCTGAAAAGTACAGTGCCTGCCCCCCAAAAAAGTCGACATTTGGATTTTAATGAGCCACTGTTTAAGATCCTTTAATCGCATGATCTGTTAAGATCTCAGGTAAAATTAAATGCACCTTTTGATGAAAACAAATGTCGTGACATTGGATAAGATGATCGAAACAATTCCATGGCAAATGTGCACCATAATCAAAGCTAATCACACGAAATATTGGAGTGAGATTTTTATTTCTTTATATTTTCAAAAAATTACTGTTATTTTTTGCCCAGCACTGTATGCTGCAATATGTGCCATTGTACGGTACTGTAGCTGAGAACGCTACGTGGCTGGGATGCTCATCCCGCTTTTGATTACTTCTGCCTTCCACAGCAACATTAATTCATGGTGAATAAGATCTCAGAGATTTTGTAATCAACTAATTAATTTATTAACGTACTTTAGAGATGAGGGAAAAATCGGTTTCGTTATGAATCGTGATTTTTTTTTGTGTGTGTGTGTGTGCTGATTCTTTTCACGTATCGCTACACTGACTCCATCATCTTATTTATAATAGAGATGAAACGATCGATCAGCCAGTGACCAGAATTGGCTGCTTTTTTTTTTTTTTTTGGCTCAGCCTCGGATATAAACGATCCTGTACCGAGCGCAGAAGCTTCCAAGTGGCGCAACAGAAATGCATTTTTATGGCGTTACATTATCAAACATCGCACATTAAAATCCTCCGATCTGCCTTTTTCTCCAAACTAGGGTTAGCGAATTAGTCTCAAACCCACTCATTATACACGCTTACACCGGTCTCAAACCACCGCGAGCGCTAATGAGCTAATTAGAAAGCCCTGCGTGCCCTTGATGCTGGCAGCAACTCATCCCCTGCGATCACCGTCGTGTTGAGTTTTGAGACCTTGGAGGTGTTTGAGGAGGAAAAACATCACCGTTTCGTTATAATCCTACAGGGGGCGCACTCTCAACTATGTACACGTTTTCGCCCCATGTGGTAGGAGTGAATTATTTGTATAGAAATAATAATTATGGTGGATGATGTAACAGAGCTGCAGTAACAGTAACATACTCATCGCTCAGTAACAATGTAGCTTTGGGTTTGATTTCTATTGACGGTAAACGTTAAACTTTTCTATTTTGAAGTTAGTTTGTATCGTATAAATACAACTTGGTTTTTAAGTGAGAAAACGAATGTTATAAGGAACGGGCTACATTTAATTACTCAAAGTTTTATAAAGGTTTCAAATTGTAACAAAATGGTAAAATGTAATATAGAATCGGGACATTTGTAAAATCCTTATACTTATAGAATCGCGATCAAATTGATGGAACTGACTGATGATTTCCATCCCTAATTTTCTTATTTCATAAAAGCATTAGTAAAATCATCCACACAGCAACTAGCAAGTTTTAGCAGAGCATCATAGGTTGTCCAAACTTACAAATTCTCCCTATTTACATTTTTTATGAAATAAAAATTCTGAAGGCTAGAATTTTATTCCTAATTGGTAAATTGAAAACATCTCGTCTTTTTTTCTCATCTAAACTAAAAAAAGAGACTTTCCGTTTCATCTCTCTCATTCTTTTCCCTGCTCCTCTTCAGGATTATTAATACTATACTGTAGCAGGCATTTTGCTTTTTTATATATATATTTTAGTTTACTGAAGAAAAAAAAGGCTTTGGCTTTGATGTGCAAAAAAAGGTGCCACGCAGACACAGTGTTTCTGACATTTTGTATAGCTGCAATTGTCATCGCCTGACTAACCCCCAGTGAGCTGGAGCGGATTCGTTTTAACATAATTACAGCAATTCCGGCAATTTACCCACTCTACCCCATTCCCAAGCAAAGTGAGGGTGTACGTGGAGCTCACACTTACCTCCATCCTTATACTGCTGTAATCTTTCATCACAGATGCAGAGAAATCAAATTCAGTGCATGTTAATCAGCTGATCCAGGGACCGTTCACCGTCTACTGAGATGCAACAGTATGTACAGTACGTACAGTATGTACAGTCGTCCTGTTCGGTGAATTTCACCCAATAAAAACTCTTTTCTTTCTTTCTATTTTTTATTTATTTTTGCTCTGTATTTGGTGTTAATAGACTAGCACTACAGCATATCATCATCTCTGAATCATCACAGTCAACAAATACACAAGGAAATGCTTTGATGAATTAACGTCTGGACTGACATGATATTAAAGACGCATTGAGACGACAAATTATCAGCCTTCTGGCAGTTTTGCATATAACGTGATTAATCGAAAAAAAAAGAGGTCACATGCAATTGTAAGGTTGTTTAGCAGTAACTTGTAGTTACACATGATTTAGAGCAATTCAAGTAATTCATATCATTAAAAAAAAAGTATATTTATATTTGGTGAAAGGAGGAGGATGCATAAATCTCACTTCTGCCTTTAGTCAAAGAGAACGTTTAGATGCGTCTTGGCCTATTTGATGTGCTGTTTTTGTAAATTGCATTCAGTTATACAGATTCACTCTGTGCTTTTTAGTAACGAGAGCCTTGATTGCGTATCGTGAACTTCTTGACTGGCACAGTTTTCTCCAAGCTTTTACTGATATTTCTGTAAACTGCTCTGGCTTAATAATATGCGCTTCAGATAATATGCGGTTTCTTCTTAAGGCATCAATCATAATAGCCTCATGAGAAAATATTTTAAATTAACATCCATTACCTGCCATGTTTTAGCGCCGTCATACCTTTTATTGATCAGGCAGAAAGCTGTAACACCCGGAGCTGGATTTAAGTTTAGTGTACACTTGTTTACTGTATGGAACACTTTTTTATTAGTACGCTTTCAACATTTATTAACATTCTGTCTGCTAATCAAAGAGAATACGCTATAGCACTCAGTGGAGCATTAATTCGTTGGTAAAGCCATCGAATCAGATTAAGTTTAATTGCTGTCTGGATATTAGGGAAATGTTCTCATCATTTCCTCGTCTTAACAATAATAGATGAAATATTCATTTCATTATTATTCCATATAATATTCATTATTCAGTGCTTTAGGTTGTAATTTACAGTCGAGCCCAAAAGTCTGAGACCACGAGTCTGCTTCTGTTTGGCAGTTTTTCATTACAGATGATATTATCAGCAATAACGTAAGCGGAAAAGTGAAACATGAAGTCCTGACGTCCTTAGTATTTGGTGTGTCCACTTTTGCTTTAATAACAGTGTGCACTTGAGCACATGACACACACTCCACGAGTCCTCCTGCACTGCCTTCTGAACATGGAGGGGATGGAAAATCTCACGTTCTGTCCGTAGAAGTTTACAATGTCAGTTCCACAGTGTTGCCTGAATATAAATAATATCCTAGAAATGTAAACGTCCAAGATGTTGCACATTTTTTATATTGGTTTAGATGTTTTTTTTTTTTTTTTTAATTCCACGTTAAAATGAAACAAACAAAGCAAACTGTATGATATGGCAAAGTTTGACCCTATTGGCTTCCCATAATCGCAGCGCGGTTACATTGCTGTGTGTGTGATAACGGCACGTTTAACGCGCATGATACGATGACTGAGGAAACTTCACCATGTGTGCTGAACAAGTTTCCTTATAAAAAGCTTCTATCTGGAAGTTTGGATAAAACCAAAGTTGTTCGCTCGAGCTTCCTTCAAGGGGAACTATTTGTACAAAAATACAATAAACCTGAGCTGTCGGAGTGGTGGCTCAGGCGGCTAAGGCTCTAGGTCAGGGGTCACTAACTTGCAGCTAACTTGTCTCTTTCATCCCTCCGCTGCGGCTCCCAGTGTGTTTGGAAAATAAATAATGAGCATTTAATGTACATTTGTTTTATGTTAGTCCATTAGTTGAAAAAAAAAAATTCTAAATTTAAAGATTATGCTGATCTTGTAACTTTAAAATAAAATGTGTTGAATTTTTTTGTCGCTTCAAAATATGCGTCAAAACCGCTAATGTGCGACACCCGCCGGCACGGCGCGCGGTTTATTCAGCTTTTCGAGACGGTTTTATTCAGTTTGACCGCTGACTGCACGCTCCAGGACACGCGGCACGTAGACGCAGGCGGCATCTTTGGTTTGCCTCGGGTGGATAATTTAAGTCCGGTTTTTTATTCCATAAATACGAGGAGGACTCAAATAGACATTGAGTATTTTATTTGAAAGTTACCTTCGGCCAAGCGTCTTTTTTGTCAGAGCAGAAATTTATTTAGTTTCCTCTGTAGCAGTTCATTGATTTCATAAATGCAACACACTATAGTTTTTACACACAGCGTGAAGTTAAACAATATATACAGTGTTATCGTCGTATATAACGGGCCGACCCCTGCTCTAGGTTGTTGATTTCCGGATCTGAGGATCCGGGTTCGAGCCACAATGTCGATGGGTCGCCACATCCCCATACGACCCAGCCACTGCATACGCCGTCGATCCCATTCGAGAGATTGTAATTTAACATTTCAACGATTTTTGATTTTTGTTAAGTCTTAACATTTTAAACACTATAAAGCTGCATAATCTGCATGCATTCCTTTATTCCCACATTGCACGTTTATAATACAAGTAAATTTGAATGTTTTAAAATTGTAATCAATCGTGATTACTGACTGTGAATTAACTATATCATAAGATTTTAATCGACTGACAGCACGACTTTATTCACTATTGTTCGTACTGTATTGTTCGACTGAAAGCTAAAAGCTGCGGTGTATCTAGAGAAGCGGTTCTCAACCTGAGTCCTGGAGGACGACATTTAGTGTTTTCCCCTCATCTTCCACTTCAATTAGGGAAACGCTGTTAATTAGTTCATTAGTTAAATCAGGTGCGCTGGGAGCTGAGAAAGCACTAAAACGTGCAGTTGTTGCTCTTTTTCACGATTTTCCCGAGAATTCAGATATAAACATGGCTTATGAATAGTCTAGATTCTTCTTCAGGTAAATGTGTTCAGGTTACAGGGTTGAACGATTGCTGGGGAATTAAACGCGTCTATTTTTCTAAATCAGTAATTAAAGACTCATTGAATTTTTTTTTTTTTTTTTAACAGGAGATGTTACATGGATTTGCAAAAAAATGTGCTTACAAGTGTGTCCATGATCCTGTCACCAGTTTACTCCAGTGGTGTTGTGGTTTTTCGGTGCATACTGTATATAGTACCTACAGTATTTGTAAAATATAATAATATCAGTGGTGAATCCTTAAAGTCTGGTTTTCCTTAAAGTCATGCAGTGTGTTCATGTAGGATGCATGTGTCTTTGGTTACATTTTCAGTTCATATCACAACGGATGGCACAGAGGAGCTTAAAGTTAGTTATCTAGAGGTGCCCCGTCTGAGTGAAATATCCTTTTTAGTTTATTATGCTGCTTGTGTATTAATGTGCGAAAGAAAGAAAGAAAGAAAGAAAGAAAGAAAGGGAGAGAAATATGCTCTGAGCACACGTTGCAGGAAAATGATCTCAGCGCTTTTAATATAGTCCTGTTGTGTGCTATAAGTAGGATCAGCAAATTACTCATTTCAATGCTGAATGCCATTAATTATCACTCACCATAAAATGACTCTTCTGAGAAATATAATTATTTTGTGCAAGGACAGGACAATTATTGACTGCAGTTATACACCATATGCCTACATTAAGCATATGCTGTTTTTTCCGTAATGCATTTTGTAAAGTCTGGAGTTTGTGCCAGAGGGCAACGTGTCTTTGCATACTTCTTGCTCATCTCCCTAAATAAAAAGGAATACCCGATAAAGAAACTGTAGGCGGAGTAGATCAGGAATTCATAAATACGTGTATATGTAAAACAGTTGCATCCTACGAAAGATGTTAAAATGCAATTCAAGTGAACCTGCTATTACATGTGAGAGGTGTACTGTCTGTGAGCAGTTTGTCTTTTTATAACCCCCATCCCATCAGGACCCCAGATGGTTTTGATCAATCCAACACCAACAACTCCTGCAAATATTTGGACCGATCCTTCCCACTCTCTCAGACAATTGACCAATGCTGCTCACTCCCAAAGACACTCTTGATCATTACTCCCACTCGCCCACACTATTGACCATCTCAGGGCAGAACATTTGACCAATCATTTGGCCTTATCCTAGACGTTCTTGACCGATGTCAGCAGCTCCATATTTGACCAATCCCAATGCTCCCACAGATGCTTTTAACCAATTGCAACAGGTCCTGAAGAATGTTTGACCTCTCATTGCTCCAGCAGACTCCCTTGACTAATGGCTTCCAGCTCCTACAGGATGTTTGACCAATCTTACTCCTCTTGCAGATACTCTTAACCAATTCCACACACATAATTACTACAGACATAATTGACCTGCTCTGTGAGAAATACTCAAACAGTCCCACTCAATCCTGTAGGCACCCTTGATCAATGACAGTTTTCTGGTAGACACTCTTAACCAAGTTCATTGCTCCTGCAGCAGTTCGATCAATCCCACCCCCTCCTGCTGCCACAGCAAGTTTCACTAATCCAACCCGTTCCTTTTGTTACCCATCCCCAATATGTTCCAACAAATGTTGTTCTGTTTTCAAAACATAAACAAATGAAGACATTAAACCACAATGAGGCTAATCAAGTTCCCAGTGGAACTTTCCAAATTACGAATTGTTCTTCCCGGTCCTGTAGCATCCAACAGAGTGAGGTGAGAATTAGCCATGAAGGAATTGTTTATGGTTGTGTATCAGGCTGTCATCTCTTCTTTTGAGATGGAAATACTAATTGAGGAATACTTTTAATGAGTTATGACTGTAATATGTTTCTTGGCTGATCGCTGATAAGAATTAAGATTTGAACTTGAGCTGGACGACTCTACTTTTGAATTACAGTTTACTCAAGTCTGGTGGTCACCTTCAGGTCTAAGGGCTTAGATTCAGGCTGATTGTTTTGATTATTTAGTATTTAATATCTCCTTTCATCATCAGGCCAGGTCTTGATGCTTCATGCAGCTATTCCTCCTGTAGTGCATTTGTTATCCATGTTTTACTCTCATAACTAACAGTCGCTGTAATGAATTTGCAGAAGAAGATCTATCTGAAGGTCTAGATGAGAGTACCGTGCGTCGCTCATGGAGAGTGATGACAAGGAAGGAGCTCGTTATTAGACCGTCTCAAGGTTGAAACTTTGAGAATCACCTAAGAAACAATTAAGATCATCCATGTTGCATAGAGTCCCCCATGTGTTTAGGTTAAGGATGATGAACTGACTCTCCAGACTGTCTAGACGTATCTGAGCGATAAGACACACTTAATTAGAAGTGAGGAAATGATGTCCAGTCATAATTAATATATCAGCACAAATGAATGATACTGTTATTGAAGCGGGATGAGGGCTGGCGAAAGGGTTTCTAGGAGGAATCGCTTGCTCTCTAGGGAAACCTCCTTTTGTAGGACACAAAAAGGAAATTTAAAGAGATATTGTAACCACAAGTTTTCCATAATCATGAGTGCTGACTCATGTAGGAGTCAGAACTAGGAAACACTAACCATAAAACAGGGACTTGCCTTGCATGGAAAGAATTTGAAAAAAGACATTGAGCTCTGCAGAGAGTTTTAAGGAGACACAATAAACACAAAAAAAGGTGAAGACATTTGGAAACTAACCATTGATAGGATGTAGTTGAGGGGTTGATGGGTGTTTTGGGGTTATTGGAGAGGTGGTAACATGACTAAAACAAAACAAAAAAAAATGTAAAAAGGACAAATTGAAAAAAGGGTATAAATGGAAACCCTCAGGGTTCTTTGATTTAACCCGAAACGTAATGTTATAGAATATGAATGTAATCAGTATTATAGTGCCTCATCTTAGTGTCTGTCCATCCACAGTACCCTTCTGTAAAGCTAAGTAAGACACCTCATTAGAAAAATGGTTTGAAACTATAATGAGCATATACGAGGTCTGTCCAGAAAGTATCCAGCGATGTAATGATAGTAATAAACTCCTAATGACGCTTCTACTTCTCGCCCTGTCAGGCGCCAATCTTTGTTGATTGCTGCCTGTACGCGTTCAACATTCTCAGGTGTTCTGCTTGTTGCAGGCCTTCCAGAATGTGGATGACTTCCAACTTTTCAGCAGATTCTCCACCGCCTTCGAGCATTTGTGCATTGCATTGTCAACAAAAGGCTTCTGAATAATCCAAATATGAATGCAACGGCCACACAGTACACATGCTCACTCGAGCGCATCTCTGACTAGTACAGTGAAGTCATTAACGCATGCTCATTCCAGTCCTCTCTCCTTGGCTGCCAGATTACATCTATGTCACGCAAATGGTTCTTGTTATATCGTAACAATGGCTCAACTATCTGCCTACTATTTACAGGGCAGGGGTAGCTCAGCGGTTAAGGCATTGGGTTACTAATCAGAAGGTCCTAGGTTCAAAGCCCAGCACCACCAAGTTGCCATTGTTGGGCCCTTGAGCAAGGCCTTTAGCCCTCAACTGCTCATACAGTACACATGTGTAATGTGATAAAAAATGTAAGTCATTCTTGATGAGGGCGTCTGCCAAATGCTGTAAATGTTTTTCAGGAGAGATCTTGTATACCCCTAAGCCAGGGGTCTCAAACTCAGTTCCTGGAGGGCCGCAGCCCCAGCGAGTTTTGTTCCAACCCTGCTCCAACATACATACCATGTAGTTTTCAAATAAGCCTTAATGACTTGTTTAGTTGGATCAGGTGTTTTTAATTATGGTTGGAACAAAATTCCGTGGGGCTGCGGCCCACCAGGAACTGAGTTTGAGACCCCTGCCCTGAGCCATAACATAGCAACAACATAGAAAGAAAGATGCCCAATATTTTGTAGGTTCCCCTTGTACCATCCGGGCAGCTCTTTCCTCTTGGGGCATGACTCCACAGGACGCTGTCTGGGGTTGTCTTGTTGTGTCTGGCACCAGGATGTTGGTAGCAGATCCTTTGGGATATGGGTTATGGGGTGGGGCCTGCATGAATCAGAATTGTTTGTCCGGTTTGGCTTTGGCTTTTTTGCACGATAGGAGCAGGTGGATTGGGCTTTGCTCTTTAAAAAGCATAAAATGAGGGCCCCCGAGTGGCGCAGTGGTCAAGTGCTCGCCCTATCATCCGGGGATCGCTGGTTTGATCCCCTGGATCCGCTGGTTCGATCCCTGGGTGATGCCTCTCACAGCCAAGGGTCTAGAGAGAGCTTATTGGCAGCGCTTTCTCAGCAGGGTGGGATGGGAGGCACTTAGTGCTCTAATGTGTTCATGATATGGCTGATTGGTCTTGACCCTGATCCAAATAGGGTCAAGATGGTGACAGAAGCATCCCTGTAGATACCATTGGTTTGTTAGCAAACAGAACTTTGCTAATTCGAGCATTGCTAAGCGGCAGATGTTATTTTATTATTTTTTTCCCCCTACACTTAAATTAAAAACCCCACTGAGGCTAAAGGAGTGGACCAAGGTCTAACAGTATGGCAGAGACTGATGGGTTTGTCCACCTGGTTTGCACCGTAATGTGTCCTTCAAGTGCAAAGTTAATGCTTAACAGCTTGCAGGAGTCACTGGGTCAGAATGCATTACACATCGAGCTATGTGTAGTTTATCTATTCAGGGTGAGCAGCAGAGTGAAAGTGTGGGAGAGATGCAAATATTTTGACAGAGTCAAACTTCCTAGCTCTTTGTGTCTGACTCTCTTGTGAAGCATAAAGTGAAAATGACGGCCGGAATTCAGAGCGTCAAGACTGTGTGCACCGATTATTCCAGTTGACATGCGGGGGCACGATTTAAAGACGTCAAGATACTGTAGAGAACACTGTCTGCATGTGATAAAGGATGAAGACATCCGTCATTACCGTAAACGCTAATCATCTGGTTCTACATATAGGCTAAAGATTACTCGGTGAAATGCTAAGCTGTGGCGCCCCCTCTTGGCTGTGACATTTTCGTAACAAACGTGTGAGATGGAGAAGTCTTCTGTCAGGAGTTTATTTATCATTCAAGAAAAGAAGCTTCAGTCTCAGAGCTTAATAAAAGGCAGAGGTAAAGCTTTTTCTTAAAAGATTTCTGACATGGGAGGATCTCCGGGACAGGGTAGGTTTGTGTTTTTATTGCACTTTGAAGTTTTTCCGATAAAATAACAACCTGCATTTTTTTCCCTTGTCTTCTTCATCTGAAGAAAAGGGGGGGAAGAGAGACTGATGAGAGAGAGCGGCTGTTTTAGCTGCTATTTCATTCATTTTGTGGAAATCCCACAACATTAAATGCATCTATAGACGGATAAAATGTTACTCAATGAAGAAAAAATGTACGGCCGTTGTTCAAGTCAAACCAGGACACAGTTCTGAGAATAAAAACTCTTTTATTTCTCTATACAATCTCCTGCTACACTAATGCACTTATCCCAGTGTTTCACTAGTGCTTGGACACCATGTTTTTCCTGTCTGAAACGCCGGCCTCCCAGGAGCTCCTTTAATGGCCCAAACATGTGGAAATGGCTTGGAGCCAGGTCAGGACTGTATGGAGGATGTAGTAATAACTCCCAGCCGAGGTCCTGTAATGTGCATGATGGTGTTGTTGTGAATGATTAAAGGATCAGGCGTTTAGAATCGCTGAATGTTCATGGGAACGACTGCAGTGGGCTCCGAGCCACCTCAGCCGGGATCGTTATTCACAGACATACGGCCTTCTGTAAAACATTTGCCTCATTCAAACGTTTTACCGCGACTAAAAGTCTCATCGCCGTACTGTGCTTGAAGCCTTGTGTAAATGTCAATCAGTTTTGCGCCTTCGCTCACAAGAAATTTCAGCACAAGTCTCAGTTTGACTCGAACACCCTTCGTGGAATTGTTGCCATTCTGTGGTTTTGTGTGACATGCTTACTTCTTGGAAGGAGTCTCCAGTATTAGCACTTTGCCACTCCAGCAGTGGGAAAGCTGCAACACTGGAATGTCTTAAGGTTTGGCAGTTTGTGGTGTCTCGCTAACAGGGTGAGTTTTTCCTATTAGCATAAAAAGAGGATCAATGAGACTATGGTGTGGCAATGATTGTTTATAGCTGTTATAACATAAGTGATAAAAGGAGCTATGAATTTTATGGAGGTTCCTAATATACATTATCTCCTCTATGGTGTCCATATGAAGAATTTACATTTTATTTTCTGTAGTACTGCGAACGCTTGTCCGAGGCATTGGAGGATGCTCCTTCAGTGCTCCTGACACATTTCAGTCTCTGCCCAAGTGTACACGTTACATTGACCCTCTTGGACAGACCACTGACTAAGCCACATTCATCTTGTTCAGACATTTCCTGACCTGTCAGGTCATTCTGTGTGCTGTGAAAGAGAACAGAAATAGAGGACAAAGTGTTGTGGATGGAGCTGACAGTGTGACTGGGAAGGAAAGGCTCTTGTTTTCTCATTCGGTTGGAAATATTGTTGGTGTTGTTGTTGATGGCTCAGCAGCGTTTAGTATTAATGATAAAAGAATTGCTGAGCCTAACAAATGTGATGACATATTCAGCATTCATTGCGCCAGTAACACAAACGATCAAATTGGAATGGAAGGACAGACAACCTGACACCCCATAACACCTCACCTCCCTACACACACACACACACACACACACACGCATGCACACACACACACACACACACACGCACATACACACACAAACACATGCACACAAAAATACACTCCCAAAACCTGAGTCTATTATTAGATATATTCAGCAAAGCCTAAAAAGATTGTTGCCTTGGTTATGTGTGCAGCGTTGTAGTAATATAGACAGGGTCATTAAAAAAGAAAATTAACAAGAGAAATTATCTGCTCAAGCCCTATAACTCGATATACAGGAACGGCCTTATTAATTATTGTATAAAATCAGATGGGCCATGCTGTGATCGACGAAAAAAAACAAACAAACATATAACCCAATTAAAAGTAATACAGTATGTGAATAATTTTGAGATTTTGAGAGTTTTTAAATATATACATAAACGATGATGCAGAGAGATGCCCTGGCCAAATTTACTGGTATTTTTTATGTTTTGAATTCAAATCAAAATCTGTTGTAACATCAGTATTTCACCGCTCAACATTGAACCTAGCAAAAACATGATACGCTACAACTAGCTAGCTGAGTGAGCCTCACAAGCTAATATGATGACTGTTTTTTTTTTTTTTTTCAATTTGCAGTATAAAACCTCTATCAGACTTTATGTTCAGAAAACCTTCCTGGGTGTGTTATATGGTACCCTGAGTCAGCATTTCCCTTTCAGTAAGTCCTCTACAAACTGTACAAACATTCGAGTTACGAACTTTCAAAGATACACTACAATCACGAACGTTAGATCACATGTCTGGCGTACATTGTCATGTGCGTTTAGCGTGCATCTAATAACGTTAGACAATGGAGCGGGGTTGAAAAGATGTCAGACTTGTTTGTTAGACTTATGGACAAATTGGACTTATGGACGACCTCTGTTCGTATGTTGGAGATTTCCTTTATTTGTTGGAGCCTCTTATTAGCAAGCTAGCTAATGGATCTGCTAAAACCACAGCATTTGGCAAAGTTAGCTGGTTAGCGGTTATGGTTTTATGTACAGACAACAGCAATAAAAAGGACAGAATAGAAAAGAGAACCGATTGAAATTTTGTTGTTTTAAATCCGATGACTAGTTACTCTTAATTTAAAAAATGCTATTTAATTCTAGTGAATTATACCGGCATAACCAGTACAATCCACTGTGTTTTGCACTTTTGATGGGAAATATTACGAATTGCAATTTTATTTAAGCAGACATGCAAAAAAAAAAGAAAGCGAGGGAGAGATAGAGAGCACACAAGTGAAAGATCAAATCCTCCACAGACATTATTAAACACTAATAGGGCAATATAGTGCACAACAGGATGACCATGTGAAAATTTGTAGAGTTAACAATAAAAACTCAAAGGGGACCTATTATGCAAAATTCACATTTTAGTCATTTTAGGCATTCAGACATGTCTCTAGTGTGCATACATAACCTAGAAAAAAAAAATACTGTTTTATTTGTGATTTTCCTGTTTTGGTATTGACCGTGGCTTAAACAAGCCAATTAGATTCTCCCTCCAATGTGACCCGTGGTTTGTTTCTGAGCTCTATTGTCGTCTTGAGGGTGTGGCTGGTTTCCATAGATACTGAAACGGTGCATTTGGAGGAGGAGTGAAATAAAAGCGGGTTGACGTATGAAAAATTTCAGCTGGACCATTAACACACAGTTTATCTTTAACAAGTTAAGAGCATAGTGGGAACTATGGGAATGCTAAGGTCTGACTGAGTGACTGAGGATGGATCCACTTGACCTTGGAGTTGATCTTGGACTCTTGGAGTTTTCCTTTGATGGCTTGTGACTGCAGTCGCTCAATAGTTTTTCCCACAAACAGTTTAGCAAATGAGCTTCTAACAACGATGATGTACTCCATAGTAACTTAAACTCTTTTCCCATATACTATATACTGAACTTTCTGCATCATAACCCAGAGTGAAACTCACTCCATGCTGAGTATCACCCAAACGGTGATGGCCACTTTGCCACTGCGGCCGATGCTTGCTCCTCAGGGACAAACCGATGAGTAGTTTGCAATTTATACATATTTCATCATATTTTAAAATCCATTAATATCCATTGTTAAAATCTAAGCAAACAAACAAACAAATAAATAAATAAATGAATGTATTTGAATTGAATTAAGGATCAAATAAAAATAAATATATGTAATGAATACTCTAATAAGGCTCTCTATAAATAATAACAATTACTTACTTGTTTAAAGCAGCAAGATTCTTGTGATATTCCATACAAAATGTCTAGGTCACTTTTGTATAATCAATGAATCGAGTCTCTGTTTAGACTAAGAAATCAAGAGGCTGGATTGGTACTTGAGTCAAATCAGCAAATTTATTAAAGTCTTTTATGTTCAGCACTTGAAAATGCTATGGTTTAATACAAAGCTGCATCATGCAAAAGTGCATGATGGGTGAAATGGAACAAAATTTGACATTGATAAAAAAAATAAAAATAAAATCATATTTTTGTTCCCTACATAAGGCAGTTGAGAAATGTGTTCAGGCTGCAGCTCTTCAGCATGTCACAAAGGACAGTAGTTCTTTTTTATAGCCTGACTCACCGGACCAGACGGTAAGTGGCTGTTTTCTGGTCCAACAATTGGACCCTATAGACGAGACAGTAGACACTTATTGGCTGGACATGGAGAAGTGAGCGATGGATAATGAGTGTGGGGGATAGGGGCTGTTTTCCTGACAACTGGAGACCTGACAGCGCTTTTGATCAGCCCGTATGCACTTCTCACCACATGCTAAATGTGCCGCTGTCGGCTGAGGTGAAATCAAAGCTTCATCCCAACCATCGTCCAACAGGTTTCCTCAGAACGTTTGGCGGCGCGTACATCACCGAGTCCGACTCGGCACTTACATGAAAAGTGACGCCATCACTTAGACGCCGGCAGGTTTGATGCAGCAGCTCACTCATTCCGAACCTATTATTAAGATTCCTAGCGGGCAGTTCCAACAGGAAATCAAATTAAAGGCATGTAGACGTTGGGGAGGGAGACACCATATGGAAGATACAGACTTTTGCTACGCTTTGCCTGCACTGAATGGTTATGCTGTAGCCCGCGAGTCATTCGTCTCGTCCCGTTTTACCGCTTTAGTATTGAGCAGAGCTCAATCAGATGCCTGATGAATGCCAGCTTCGCACTGGAGAGGCAATAAAAAAACAAACACACCAATGGGAAAGGCAAAATTAATGGCCGTGGCCGGGCATGGAGGCTACCTCCTGCTCTTACTCTGATTAAACAGGGACCATCAGAGGGGAAGAGGCCATTAGAGATTGATTGTATTGACTTTATAGCTATCACTGGAGAAAGACATGGTGCCCTGCATTTAGTCCACTCTCTGTCTTTATGTCCACACCTTTTTTTTTTTTCCCTGGGAGAAAGGGCTCAGCTGTTTACCAGCCTATTTCACTGGACTGGACAATGCAGTAACGACTAATACTGTATGACGCCTTGGTGTGGACAAAGACCGAACCCCCGATGATGAGTTGTGAATCGGCTTTTAAAATAAAGCACTTAAAAGTGGAAGTGTTAGTTGTTAAGGACAGTCAACTCCAGTGACTCACAGGTGTATTTACATTAACTGTACATTTACAGTGTGGCTTATGGCGGATGCCCGTATCCGGAGTGCCTTACAGAAGTCTTTATCAATAAATAGATACTTTCTGTATAGTGGTTCCATCAGTTTAAAAACTCTGTTTTTGGGGCAATGTATTAAGATAAGCACACATATATATTTTTTTTATTGCTAATTTAAATCTTTCAGGTATTCAGAATATAATTCTACCAACTACAGTAGGTGCGAGAACAAGGAAGAATGTTGACGCATGTTTTCCCTGTACGCTGTGAGTTGGTGAGACCAGTCTAGCAGTGTTAGAGGAAGGTATAGAGCTGCACGATTTGATCAAAAATCACATATTGCTATTGCAATTTCAAATTAAAAGTTGTATTTGTCACATACACAGCCATGCACAGTATGATAGGCGATGCTTACTGTATACGACTGCCCAAGTCCTAAAAATAAAAAAAGAATTGGGAAAAAATTGAGTATTCAAAAAAAAAAATGAAATATGAAATAAGAGGAAATTATAGAAATATGTTACAAGTTTTAGCTGTAAAATTCACAATATGTACAAGTAATAAAATAGAATTGAAATAGTAAGTGTAATAAAATTTGAAGTAAAATAAAATTTAAATAGTGTAATAAAATATATATGTGAAACAGGGTAATAAAATTGTGCGATACAATAGAATTTAAATCGTTTAATAAAAGTGTTATAAGATCGAATTAAAATAGAATAGAAATAGTTTATTAAAATAGTTATAAAATCCGATTGAAATTGAGTTGATATAGTGTGATAAAATTAAAATAGGGCAATAAAATAGAGTAATAATGTAGAACTGAAATAGTTTAATAAAAGTATTATAAAATATAACTGAAATTTAATTGAAATAGGGTAATAAAATAGAACTGAAATGGAATTGAAATAAAAGTGCAGCAGATGCAATTAGTGCTCATTTTTGTAAAAAAAAATTATCAACGTCCAGTCACGAACAAGAACAATGTGCAAAATCCCAGAGGTGTGCAGCTTGTGGCCCGTGTGCAAATGTGTGTAAATGTGCAGCGTGGTGCGTAGTGTATGAGTAGGGAGCGTGTTATTGTGTGAGAGAATGAAAAAAGCAGATTGTTTAGTCCTGTGTGGTCCTGACCAGCCATAATATATATATATTAAAAACATTAACATTATAAACCCCTAGGTTTAGATCAAATAAATAAATAAATAAATAAATAAAGACATGGGAGGCAGATGGGTAAAGCTGTGTGTACTAGTCAGAAGGGATTATTACACATTCCCAAAAAATTTGATCATTTTTAAAAATATCTCAAGATGCAAAATTGTATACTTGTTGTTGCTTTTGAGATTATATAGAAACAATTGGATATAGAAATAAATATCTATAATATTCCCAAAAATTGTGGCCACCTGACCTCCCAGACCCAAATGTTTATATTAGCATTAGTGCAGCAACAAATTACTGATACTTCTTGTGTAAAATTGGGGCTCTCTTTGTGCACAGGGGCATTGTCATGATGTAACAGACTTGAGTGCCTTAGTTCCTATAAATGAAATTGTAAATCTATAGCATACACAGGCGTTCTACACAAGAGTGTGATTTGTGGCAGCAGTTTGGCGAAGAATTACATGCGGTTGTAATTGTAAGGAGTCCACATAGTTTTGGCCATAAGGGTATATTCACAGAGGCTGGAATTTCTGCTAAATATAAAGGTGTGTAAGTGGTCCTTTGCCATTGTAGTGGTTGAAAAAAACACAGAACATTTTTTTTATTTATATGATTGTAATGGTTTAAAATTAGAATGCCATTCTAAGACATTTGAAGATCTGTTATTACTCAGTTGGAGTAAATAATAGGGGATTACTTGGTATTTAAACCACAGGTCACTGAGGTGACGTAGATGATTGAAAGTGTCTACTGACAATAGAGTACACAGTTGAAGTAATTAGTGGCACATGGGTAGTCGAGGGTATAAATTCTGTTAGCATTGTGGTGCACCACTGGATAGTTGCACCAGCAATAAAGGGTAGTAGTGAAGTTTGAAAGAGATTCCAAAACTCATTCACTCAGTCATCTTCTATACCCATTTATCCTGTATACAGGGTTGCGGGGGGCGACCAGAAGACTTGGGGCACACGGTAGGGTACATCCAGGATAGGTGTCCCCAGTCTATCAAAGGGCACTCACACACTCATTGGGAACACCAATTAGCCTAATCCGCATGTGTTTTGACTGTGGGAGGAAACTGGGGTACCCGGAGGAAACCCACCAAGCACGGGGGAAGAACATGCAAACTCCATGCACATCAAACCCAAAACCTGGACGCGCAAGGCGACAGTGATAACCACTAAGCCACGGTCGTGGCAGATTCATTACTAAAGACGGTTAAAGACAATATGACATATTTTTTCCAAACTTGATATAAATTGTTTACTGTTAAACTGTGGACTCTCACTTCCAGAGTCAAGGGGTTTGAGTCCTGCAAAGCGTGCATGTTCTCCCTGTGCTTGGTGGGTTTCCTCTGGGTACTCCGTCCAGGGTTGTGTGTCCAGAGGGTGTGTTCAAAAAGGGTTTTGAAATAAAATCTGAAATAATAAGCATCTATTGATTTCGTGGACGTTTTTTTTTTCTTTCTTGTTTTTTTCCCTTCTAAGCAACACATGGCCCCAAATTTTGACAATGCATGCATTCATTCTGTTTAGTGTGCAATTTCATTCTCATTGCTTTTGGTTTGAATATTGATTTGAGATAACCGTCCCTATCTATCTGATTCACTGAACTCGTATAGAATCACTTTCAGGGCGTTTGAGGTGATGATAAGCTTTCAGTCAGCAATGCCCTGTGGAATTACCAGGGCTGCCATGGCTGGTCACAGATGCCTGCGAGTGAGTGGACACACTGCTCAAGTGGCTCTGGGGGGACGGGATAGGATTTGCACATCGATCCACAGCCAGGCTCTTCACTGACTAGGCGTATTTAAATAAATGGCAGTGATTTGCTCTGTAGACACTCGCCATAGGGGGTCAATGTTTCTAAAGGAAGATGAGCAGGGTCGGGACTCCTAAAGGCCATCTGTATGTGAACAAGACTAATGATTCACATTAAGAATGACAGATGAAAAGAGAGCTGAAGCACAAGAGAGAACGAGGACTCCAGACAGTGAAGGGTTGACAGTGAAAAAGGGCACCAACCGCTTGATCAGGTCTATCCGGAATTCTCCGAACAACTTTTAACATTTTAATGGAAGCCAATTGGGACGAGAGACCTGAGAGACCCAAGTGAAAGGGTCTGAATCAATAGACCCCTTTCTAGTGTTTCAGACTGTTTCACTCCGAGGACTCTAATTAAAACGGACGTTTCCACTTCCCCAACAAATGTAGAAATGTGCGTATGCTTAATTTTGACTTTACTAGGAACACCTTTACACCTGCATTGATCTAATTATCCAATAAGGCGACCATGTGGAATAATAGAAAGTGTAAAATCATGCAAATACAGGTCAAAGGCTCCCGTTAATGTTCAAATCAAAATGCACAGTCTTGATAACTTTGACCGTGGCATGCCTGTTTCTGACAGACGAGCTGGTTCAAGTATTTCAGAAACTGACCTTGTGTGATCTGCATGTACAAATGTCTCTAGAGTCTGAACAGAATGGTCCTAAAAACAAAAGAAAAAGCAATTCTTCGAGGCAGAAGGAGCTTGTAGATGCGAGAGGTCAGATCAGAATGTTTTGCCTTGACAGGAATCTCTGCATTAACTCAAACACACCACTATATATACTGTAACCATGTTGAGCAGAAAAGCATAAAAGTAAAAAGAAATAATAATAATAATAATAATAATAATAATAATAATAAAGTCATCTCAGGTTCCACTCCTGTCAGCCAAGAACAGATCTGAATATTTTTGAATCTCTTCAATAATTTATCTTTTTTTGTTTTTTGTTTTTGTTGTTGGGATATAATACAAAGTCTTATTTATGTCTATGCTTATTTCTCTGTATCTGCAACATTATAAAATCACAAAATACTTTTTACACAGAATACAAGGAGATTTCCAGCCAGGTATGGCAGAACGGTGGTGTAGTACAGTACGTAGTTAGCGCTGTCGCCTCGCACCTGCAGGTTTCAGGTTCGATTCCTGTCACGTATGTGTATGTTCTCCTCGTGCTTGGTGGGTTTCCTAGGCTAATTGGTGTTCCCAAATTGGCCGTAATGTGTGAATGCATGTGTGAGTGTTGACCGGGAATTAGGAATTGATATAATGGTCATCATTGGCCTCAACAGTCTCTAGTTGGGCTACCTCGTTGTGAGTGGAGTTTGCATGTTCTTCCTGTGCTTGGTGGGTTTCCTCTGGGTGCTCCGGTTTTCTCCCACAGTCCACACAGACCCCCACACAGGGACTCGAAACCCTCAACCCATGAGGTGCATGGTGACAATGCTACCCACTATTTTAAATGGGATTAAGATATTTGTTAAGCAGTCTTGGGATTTTTAAAATGCTGTTTTGCAAGTAAAATTTGCACGACATACACGGGTTGCTAAGCCATGGTGACCATGGGTCTGGGCCATCTACAGTACCATTCTATCATCATGTCGATTTACGTTTTTACTTACTTTGTGCTGTATTTGTACAGTATATGATCTCATTGACCCATTTGGGATCCAGAACTATTGTGATTAATTAAGATAAATAAATAAATAAATCTGTGTCAATAATTGCAGTTTAAACAGCTTGATACATGGGATTTATGAAAATGAAGACGGGCAGCGCTGATGAGATATGAGCACTTCAACCAGATAGGGGAGCTGGAGAGAGGCAGAGAGAAAAAGAGAGAGAGAGAGAGAGAGAGAGAGAGAGAGAGAGAGAGAGAGAGGGACATAATTAGCCTGTTATAGCTAATATTAGTTTTGAGCCTGTTATGGTTGTCTAGGCTCCAAAAGTGGTAGCTAATATAACACAATAGCATATGACAAGCTTCTAGTTAATTAATAGTGCAATAGTACAGGCTAAGGAACGAGGTTATAATTAATATCCTCTGTTTTTAACATGTTTGTACCATCGAGAAAAAAGTAATTGGCCAATGTTTTGGCTATGAGCCGCGGTATCCTGTCCTCACATTCTGTATAAAAGGCAATATGCAAATAAGCCTAGCATTTAATTTTATAACTGTGGGGTGAATTAGTTTTGCAAAAGTCTAAAAGTTTTTGAGTGTTCAACCTCCTTGTTCACTGCATGGAAAGTATTGTAGTAATAATTCACAATATTTCTCTTGAGGAAAAAATAATATTACTGCTGAAGTAAATTGCTTATGCTATAGTGCACATTAGTATCAAGAGTATACAGCGATATCTCACCATACGTCCTCAGAAGTTTCTCCTTAAGAACTGAAATTCTGCGAGAAACATACCAAGCATTTTCGGCATACGAGCGAATAAACCAAGATGAACCGAGTGGCGGCTAAGTTGCGCGTACGTCCGGGAGCCGTTCAAAATCTGTTTGCATCAGTGGAAATCCAAGAAAAGTGAGTTTACATATTTTTTTGTGCGTTTTTTTTTTTTTTCGATTTGTGCAAGATTTGGTGAGACATAGAACCACGGGTCCCAAGAATGTTAGCAAGGACGTTAGCAATAAGAAAAGGGAGTTTCAGTTTGGTTTTTAAAGCAGCCGGTGCCAAGAGGAATCATAAATTAATGTTAAGTGAAGTTTAATCTCTATTTATTTCAAATTTGACTTCATTTACATGTCTTTTATAAATGTTTTTGATTTGTTTTTGTATGCAAAGATATGATTGTATTGTTGGAAATTGCTAATATTGGTAATATTTTTGGGTGGCTGGAACGGATTATCTGTATTTACATTATTTCCTATGAGAAAATGCGTTTCACAATACAAAATTCAAGATTCAATACAAGATTTCACCTTAAAAGCTCGCCTCTGAAACAGATTAAATCCGTATGCCGAGGTGCCGCTGTATAAAGAACGGTAACGTTAACCAAGTTAGCCAAATGCTTCTGAGGTTTCTGTAGATGACTAGTCTTGTTAGCTGCCTCATGCTATTTTGTACACGTTTTTAGGTAGGTACTTTTCTTATACGTTGAGTTTTCCTTAAAGTGTTTAAAACTGAACATAGACAAATGAAATAAATCGCTTGTCACACATTGCTGATGCTTATTGGACATTTGACACCTGAAGTGTTGACGTTTAGAAGGAACCTGGTTTATTTGGACTGGGTTATGAAAGGATTTAAACTTTTTGATTGGCTTATAGTCCTCTGGGGTTAAATGCATTTTTTTTAATTAGAAAATATAGTGAAATAAAAAAAAGAAAAAGTACATGCATAAAATCAGCTTGTCCAAGTTACCCAGGCAACTGATATACTGCTTGATTAGCACTAAAGCTGCAGCTGTGGCAATAGAAAACTAAGCATACAGGCTGTTAAAATAACCAATTTTTGTTCTAGATGCCTCTCAGCTCGCAGTTAAGCAGTATAAACAGTTTGCCCAGCAAAAGCAGAGATTCAGACTGACTCACCCCCTTCGGGCTCTGGGTGTACCCGTCTGGATAATGCACCTGTGGACCCACTGGTAGATATACTGTAGAACCAGGCTCTGTTAATATTTCCTCCTCCATTCATTCATTTATTCATCTTCCTCTGAAGCTCCTTCTGTGACGTTCATACGGTTGTCTTTAGCTGAAAGCGCTCCCTCATCCATCATCACAAATTTTCATATGGTTTACAAATTTAGGCTTGTGAAAATACAGGCAACAACTGGCCATGTAATGAATTCACAAGCCCTGTGGTTGTCTCCATAAAACTGATTGTAGCTCCTCATTGTAACTAATTCCTTTGTCAAATCCTTTCTATCTAAATTCTACTCAAAGTGTAATTTAGCTTGTCTTTTATTAGAGTAATGACTTCCATATCCCATGGGCAGCCAACCAGCTCAATCAGTACGGCACATTTGACAAGGCGCAAGGGAAAAACGACTGGCAGAAAAACATATTCTAGTTCTCCGGATGATTTAAAGTGCCTTTCATTTGCTTAATTTCCTTCATCATTGCTTTACCTCTGTGTAGGATCCTGTAAAAGACTGAAGGCATTTTATCTTTCTATTATGCATGGTTACAAAAAAAAAAAATTAAATCAAACTTTTTAATAAATAGATAAACAACAGGCATATATCGAAGCCATGAGATATTATATTGAAGCCACGAATGTCATGAATCCTCCTATCAGCAGTCAACACATTTCCCAGCGTGCCGGTCTCTATGGGTTACCCGTTTGCATCCTGCCTCTGACCACGTGTTGCAAAAATTAATACATTTTGCGGCCACACATTAATAACCTCAATCGCATGAATGGCCACGGGTTTTATAATTTAAAGTTTACACATGGCGTCAAGTTAATTATTTGGACGCAAAGTGTAAAAAATCAATTTGTTTTGAGAATACGCTTAAAGTGATGCAGGCTAAAGGTGCATCATTTCATAATACCACTGACTCCAGTGCGTCTCTTTATGTGTCCTCATTCCGACATGATCCATCATCTCAATACTCAGGTTCCTGTCGTCACACTAGTTTAAGTCTGTATTAATTACTTTATTTCCATGATAGATTGAAAATCCCCTGGAGTCTTAATATGCTAATTCACAGCCAGATGTTTTCATTCCATAATGACAGGGCCACACCATGCCTGGAAGGTGAGACTCCGGAATGTGTGTCAACATGTTCGTAAAGTTTGGCAACTGTGTATAACTTCTATATAAACACCCTAATTAACCAACTCCTTCTAGAATTTCCTAACGATACCGTTCACCCCTCCGCCACAGTGCCATTTCACATCCCAAAAGCCACAGACCTCAGGCTCATTTGCACATTACAGTACTATATTCCCCAAGTCAGGCTTTTGGAGAATGCTATAGAGTGAAAAAACACATTACAGCTTCACCATGTGTGACATAAATTACCTGTTGAATAGAACAATGTGCTAAAAGGTCATAAACTCGGATCATTAAGCTTGTCCACTTGACTTTGTCTTTGTGTCAGGCATGGGGCAAAAAAAAACAGCATGGACTCCAATTGAACTCACAGCTGAACTCAGCTGGAATAACTAAATTATATTTGATATTTCTTTAACCAAGCCAGTGTTACAGCATCCAACCCAGCAACACCACCACCACCATCACCATCACCAACCCCCCATGAGCTATGTTCAGTACACACATTTTGCTCACTTTTGCTTTTAGAACAAATCACACATGTTCAATCTCCAGATACTCAATATATGATCTTTATTTCAATAATCAGCAAGATGTTTGAGCAGGCAGGTTGGCTTAGTGGTTAGCACTGTCACATCCCCTGTCCAGGGTTAAAGGTTCGATTCCAGCCTCGGGACTGTGTACGAGGAGGAATTTGCATGTTTCCTCCCGTGCTTTGTGGGTTTCCTCTCACAGTCCCAAGACATGCAGATTAGACTGATTGGTGATCTGTAGTGTGACTGATTCTGTGCATGCTTGAGCCCTGGGATGGATTGGCAACCCATCCAGGGTGTATCCCAAGTAGTCTAGGGACGAGCTCCAGGGTCCGTATTCACAAAGCTTCTTTTTTAGAATTCTCTCAGAGAGCTCCTATCTTAGCTTAAAATGTCCTAGCTGGTAGTCCTAGATTAAAAGTGATTTAGACAACTTCTCAGAGCAACTCTGTGGAAGGAAAGTACAAAGACCTTTATCTTAGTAAGGAGGTGCTTAGTAAAGGACTTAAAAGTCCTCTTCTCTACTCTTAACAATTTTTACCTTAAGAGTTGTTTTAGGGCTAAGAGGTTTCGTGAATCATTTTTAGCTTTACTAAGATCTTGTCCTAAATTTAAGGGGATATTTAAAAAAAATTCCTAATTCTAAGAATTTTCTTAGAATTTCGTCACAAAGAGCAACTTTTAGGCTTAAGAAGCTTTGTGAATACGGGCCCAGGTCTTCTGTTACCCTTTACAGAGCAAGTATGTGAGTGTGTGCGTGAGAAATACATTTGGCGCTATTTTTTGCATATAAACCCATGAACCCCACCCCTTTTTTCCATGCTAATATGAAGGCAAAGTGTCACATTTGTTGTATGTTTCCTATTAAAAAATGGCACTCATTATTACCTCTTTAATGGCAATTTATGTACAGTAATGTAATGTAATGTTATGTCATTTACTGTATATTAAAAAAGAGATAGTTGACTGCGAAGTGTCTCACCAAAAAACGTAACATACATAATTTTGCTGAAAAACTGGTATTTTTTCAGCTTTTTTTTTTTTCTGGTAAAGGCTAAACCACTGTGCATGAAACAGTACATAATGATACCTTTCTAACTGTCAATGCGAAAACAGCTAGTCACACTGTGGTGTTGGGTATGAACGCTATAAATGTAAAAATGTAAAATGTGACGGAAGCTCAGGCATGACCCACTGTAAGAAAGCTGATCTAATCAACAATAATATCAGAGATCCAAAATGTTTGCATGGGAAAAACAACCTAATATCAGGGCTTACATTTTTAAGCAAAGGCAAAAACACTTATTTTACTCTTTTTTTTTTTATTTTTTAGATCTAGCATACAAATAATGTTAGAAATTTCAGCGTTGTGAAGCGTTGTACGTATGAGGGGTTGTCTGTTAAAGTCAGTCACTGCTGTCTGTTCTTTATGCGAGTGCTGACAGCAGCAAAATGAAATTTAAAGCAAATCAACAGCTGAGATACAACCAAAAACATCAAAACCCAAACCCTCAGCTGGCCTGAAATATACTGCTCAAACGGTGGGCAGTAGTAGAAGTTTTCTTGCCATGGATTGTTTTTCTTATATGGATTGTTCTGGACGCGCCATTCTGGTCATACGGGCCAACCTGGGCTGACTGAGTGATGAGGTTGAGGGCAAAAATCTGTAAAAACTAATTTTTATCTGGTGCAGTGATGAATCACGTAGTAGAGGTAAATCATTCATTTCAGTTATTGCTGATGCCACTTTTATACACTTTTATCACTTTTAGATATTGTTGTTGCTGCTTGTTTTGCCTGCAATCGTTGAAACTGATTCGTCTGAAGGAAGCGGGCCAGGGATCTGATATTGGGATTGGTGCGTCACCTGGAGGAAATTCATAATATACTCCCACTAGAGAAGTTCTTTAGACCTAAAGTACCAGGCCATGCGTACAGTAAGTGGCTAGGCCAATGCAGCTAAGAGACATTTGGTAAATGTCCATGTCATTCCCAATTCGTTATATTCTCATCCTAACAGGACATGCAGGACCACCTTCTCATAGCAATATAAAACATCTAAACATCTAAACGAGTGATTTTTAATGACCCTTGAAACATCGACATCGTAATAAGCAGAGAGACGAAAGGTAAAACCAAGCAGACCTACCGTATAAACAACGTCAGCATTGATCTGGCATGTCATAAATAAAAACCAATATAATTGTTCAGGTGGCACAGTGCCTTAGTGCTTAGCATTGCCTCCTCACACCTCAGCAGATGGGGGGTTTGAATCTTGCCTCCAGTCTGTGTGCAATCTGCTGCTTGGTGGGTTTCCTCCTGGTACCCCGGTTTCTCTCCCACAGTCCAAGGACAGGAGAGTGCGCTTGTCCTGACGTGTGTCCTTGTGCCCTGCGGTAGTTTGGCACCGCATCCAAGGTGTAGCATGCCTTGGGCTCTAGACTCTAGTCCCAGCTTAGACCTTATTTAGCATCACCAGCCATAGATTGAAATAGAGACCCCGGAGTGGTGACGTGGCAATGCACACAATGCAGTACATAATATGTTGTATTTCTTTGTATTTCTTCTTATTAAGAAATTAACGAAGAATCTAACATGGGACCTCCTAGGAGGGATAAGCAAATAAATTACTTTTGAGCAAACAGGAGTGTGTACAGGTACATCAAACCCTAGACACCCTTGAATGTAAATTCATGTCCGCAGAAAACAGCTTTCGAGATCGACTGACTGATGTAATGAGTGTAAGTTCATTAAACTGCAATTTACTGCCATAGCCACAATTAAGTTAATTAAGTTAAACTAATTAAGCTCAACAAAATGCCGTTTCTTTTTACAAGCACCAGTTCAATGTCTAAATTGCTGTTAATTTATGAACACTTCATTTAAACTTAAACTTCAGAAATAATTAATTTAAATTTAATTACAAAAAAATACTTCAAAAGAAGTTTTGAAAATAAGTAAATAAATAAATAAAGGTTGTCAGGGGCTCTTAATTCCAGTCCAGGGGATTAATTCAAAGATGCAGCTTCAGCCCTCAACACACCTGATCCAGCTCATGAAGGTCTCCTCAGCACATTATCACTAGGAGGAGCTGAGAAGTATTTAAGGCAGAGAGAAGAGAAAACCGTGCAAGCCGGCGAGCCCTAGTGCTGCTGTTGATATCCACTGATCAAAGTTATTTAACAATTAACTGCTAAAGATATATAGATATATTATGTTTCTCACATATCAGCTATACAATTAACACCACATATCATTACCACTCATTAACATTCGTTAACATCAGTTATATACCAGCAAACTGGTGACAGGATCATGGGCACCCAAGGCCCACCCATGCCCATGGGGACAATACGCCAGCTCATCCTGTCTGATCTCAGAGAAAAGGCACAAATTGACGAAAAAAATGTCGTCGTCTATTTTAGAGAGCCATCAGAACACGAGTGCACAACAGCCCGCCACATAAAGAAGCGACCTGGCCTCCAAACATCCCAGATCCCGATCCGACTGTGAACCCATGGGATGCACTGGACAAACAAGTCCAATCTATGGAGGCTCCAACCAGAAGCCCACACCACCCAAATGATTCCCTGCCAAGAATCCCTGCAGAGCAAGTCTTGATTTATTCAATATCTATACTGCGTATCTTGTGTTGGGTCACGTGGGGCCTGGAGCCTATTCCAAGGATCATTGGTGAGGTACACACTGGATCGAGTACAAACCTATCGCAGAGAACAATGCAGGCAATTTCTGAATGCCAGTCAACCAAACCAGAGAACCAAGAGGAAACCCAACAAACACAGGGAGACAATGCAAACACACACGGCAGCGAAAGCTAAATTCACACACCAAGCTCTGGAAGTGCAAGACGATCACTAGGCGATCATGTCGCCTATCTTTAATTAACCCTTCTTAATTGTTCATCATAATTAGAATATGCTAATATATTTTATATTAATGTGCTCATTCTAATACAATATTATTTCAATAGTAATAATGTTTTTTTTCCTTTTAATTAAATCGTTAAAGCTGGGAAATATCGTAAGAGAAGCGGGTAGATTGTTTATAGCCGCTAAATCATAAATTCCCTATGATATACTGTATGTACTGTAATTCAGTGATATAAAAAATACACTATACACCAATCAACTATAATATTAAAACTGTTAACATTAAGGCCACCTGCTATAGCTGCTATGCACCTGCTCTTTCAGGGCGTGGCTTCTCAGCCCCTCTGGGGGTGTGCTGTTGTATCTGGCACCAGGACATTGGCAGCAGATCCCTCGGGAACTGTTTATTGCAAGGTATGTGAATCGGACTCGTTTGTCCGGCACACCCCAAGAGTCCTCGATCACATTAGGTTTGGCAGCATTAAACGCATTAAAAGATGTTCCGGTTATGGTGCACTGGGTGTTCTGGTGCCTTTCCATCACGGCCAGCATTGACTTTTTGCTCATTTGTGCTGCATTGGCTTTTTTTCTGGATTGGACCTTTTGTCCCCACCTTGGGTAGCTACAATATGATCCATTATAGTTGATGATCTGCGTTGTTCAGCTCGCCTGGCAGTGGTGTTAATGTTATGGCTGATCTGTGTGGCGCTGCTATCTTAATTATCACTTTGTCATTTTATATTCATTACAGACACGATTATATTAAGTGTACAAAACCAATATCAATAAACACTTCATCTAACATAATAGCAATTCAAAGAATAATCAATTAATCACTAATTTCATTATATTCCTAGAAAACGGAGGCTGTTAAATCTAGCATTAATGAACACTGATCAGATTAGACTTTTCATCTGCAACAGGTTTTTTTTAATATTATTATTATTATTATTCTTTTTAAGAAGGATGTCTATTTTTATCCGGTGGTTTCTGACATGTGTATAGCCTATTATCACACGTGCTTGTACATGCACGCCTGATTTGTGGCTTACTGTGTTGATATGAACTGACACTTTAAATAGCACCTATAATGTTAACAAAGTTAACAGCTCATTGACTTTCACAAGGCTGTTTCAATAATACAATTTATACACCCTTCATTGAAAATAATATATATATATATATATATATACATCTCCTGTATTTTGTCTGGTTAAATACAGGGTAACACCTTGATAAATACAACAAAATTTGCCTTTCTGCACAGTGTAGTTTATTCTATGTAATTAATTAGGAGAAATTGAAGTTTTTCTGAAATATTGACTGTACAGATACCTCCCATGATTTGAAATTATCCTAAAAAAAACCCCGAACCTCATGAAATAGCAATTGAGTGGGATATCGCTCATCTAGTGTGATAAATCTTTAAATGATGTTCTAAATGGTGATCTCTATTTCATCTCTCATCCCTTTTCTAAGGACGATTAGAGCACTGCTGTGGTTTCTTCATTTACTGTTCTTGCGGTACTTACTGTTCTTCCCACTTCATTATTATCCACAATATGTTGTCCTGCATGCAACTGTGAGGATAAGTAGTACAACCTTAAGAAAATGACAATTGTCACGTTTGAGTGTATTATGTCGGGAAATATCACCTTAAACACACATGGGGGTTAAAATGGTTATGTATTTTAAAGAAAATTCATCTTTTCATACGTGTACTGTAGTAGCAGTCCTTGCAGACCATCTGGATTATAAATAGTACACATAGTATAATATAATATGTTGAATTTCCAAGATCCAAAGTCAGTAATGGTATGCTAATTTGTCATTTTTTAAATTCCCTTATTTGTCATTCGATTTGTTGAATTGCACTTTACAGTTTTACCTTGGCATACGAACAGCCCGCCTTTCAAATTTATCACCTTAAGAACTAATATTTTGCAAGAAATTGCAAAGCCTTTTCAGCAAATGAACGATCGAGTCGGTATACTTCCATTTACGCGTCCATCCAGGAGCCGATCAAAACTTGTTTGCGTCAGTGTAGTTTACATATTCAGTGGAACCTCGGATTGCGAGTAACATGGTTTGTGAGTGTTCCGCAGGACGAGAAAAGGTTTTTATTAACTTGGGGTTTAATTTTAACTTGTCTTGGCTTTCGAATACCGAGTATCATGTATCACGCATACGCTTCTTGTTCTGATGTTGAGTGCCACATGATCACAACTGAGCCAATGGTTTTTACAGCAGTGATTCCGTTAGTATGCGCTCACACACATACACACACACACACACACACACACACACACACACACACACACACACACACACACACACACACACACACACAGCCTGCGCGCATAAATGGAAACACTTATCTCTCGGGATTTATTTTTACTTTTTTTTTTTTAAGGTAAAGTGCAGGTTAATTTGTTTTATTTTAGCTTTATATATTGTATTAATTTTTTTTATGTATTAATTTTTTTGGGTTGTGGAATGAATAGTTTGAGTTTTCATCATTTCTTATGGGAAAATTCGATTTGGATTACGAGTGTTTTGGAATATGAGCCCACTTCTGGAACGAGGTTCCACTGTATTTTGTAGGTTTTGTTGCATTTTGTGCAAGAATTAGTGAAGACATAGTGTAGCACCATGGGTCCCAAGAATGTTATCAAGGACGATAGCAAGAAAAACAGCCGCTTTTAGTTTTTTTTTTTTTTTTAAGCAGCCGGTGCAAAGAGAAATCATAGAGGTTAAGTAAAGTTTAATGTCTATTTATTTAATATTTTACTTAATTTACATGTCTTATATATACGGAACTATGGTTCTAGTGTTGGAAATTTGTAATATTGGTAATATTTTTGGAAGGTTGAAAAAGATTATCTGCATTTACATTATTTCCTATGGAAAAATGTATTTTACAATATGAAATTCACCTCTGGAACGAATTAAATTCGCATGTCGAGGTACCGTTGCACTCATTAATTCGTTCACTACTGTAATTTAGTCTCTTTACTCAGGGTACAACGCTGGGGCACATCTTGGATGGGATCCCTCTCCATCTCAGGGCACATTGTACACACATTAATATAATCGTTCATACATGAACTAAAAAAAAAAGAACACTATTTCCAACTTGGGGCGGGTTGGGGGTAGAAGTCTCGAAAAACACAACCTGCCAAGCTTGAGGTGGATGAGTTACAGCTGTAAGACCACATAAGGGATCCACTCCCATCAGACGTGAACAGAAATCTGAGGCCGCAGGATCACCGAAACTGTATAGTTGAAGATTCGGAAAAGACCAGGTGATGACTTCCTGTCAGCTCAAACCAGACCGTCCATTCTCATTTGCACGACATTTTTCCAAGCCAAGCTGTGTATACTCCAGAGACCCCCCCCCCCCCTCAAAAATAAAAGTCACTAATATCACATTTTACCCCACTGATACTTAATCCGAACTGAAGCCTTTTGACCCTGTATCTGCATTATTTTATTTATTTAAGCTGCTACTAGACAACCGAATGATCAGGTGTACAGGTGTTCCTATAAAAATGGCCAATTGATGCGTAGTGTGTGTGCCTAAAAGCATTCGACTGCAGTCTTGTTGAATCAGAGATTATGCTGACAAAGCAACAAATTAATTTAACTTTGATGTTGCTGTTAAATTTAATTGAGCTATTAAATTGAAGAATGAAAAAGGAAATGTTTGAAATATGAGGGATTTGCCCTTTTAGACTTGCAGGCGTGTGTTACTGGTTTTACAGCATTGCAGTATTGTAGTAACCGATGTTTATTCCATCCATTATCATAAATTATCATTAATTAAAATTGTAGCATGGAACCATATGAATGTGAATGACTGGAACTCACCATTCATTTATTTATATGCGTGTCTGTGTATACAATAACCAGTCAAAAGTTTGTACACCCATTCTAATTACATGGTCTTTTCTGATTGTCCTTTCTCTCTACACTATAAAACAACACTGAAGGCGTTTATCCAAAACACACAATAATCTCCTCTGAACAGTTGATATTGAGATGTTTATCTGCTACTTCTGCTCTGTAAAGCTTCATAACGGCTCTAATCTGAGGTGCTGCTTGTTAATTGGTGATTTCTGAGGCTGGTGACTCTAAATGAGCTTCTCCTCTGCAGCAGAGCTCCGTTTTGGTCTCGATTTTCTGTGAAGGTCTTCATGAGAGCCAGATTCATCCATAAATCCAATTTTGCATGCATCATACTTTGTGTGTGTGTGTGTGTGTGTGTGTGTGTGTGTGTGTGTGTGTGTGTGTGTGTGTGTGTGTGTATACTATAATGTATATATATATACTGCATGCAACATTACAACTCCCCTCAAGCTAAAAACAAAAAAAGGAAATTCTCTCCAGAAACATCGACATTCAAAACTCTCTTCTCCAGTTCAGAATGTTTTTTCTTTATCAGGAAACACACTCAGTTAGTGAAATAGCCAATTTTCTTGTATTTATTTCAGATCTTTCGGCATGGAGTAGGTCAAGGATTTGAATTAGATTGTGCTGCGCTCTCTTCTCTCTATTTTTTTCCCCTTTATTTTTTCTGAGCTCTCTTTTCAGCTTCTTTATAATTCATAGAAACAGGAATGTGCCTTCTCATTCATCTGCAGATATAGCATTTTCCATTTAGTACATAGCATCGCAAATTTGTTTTTCTCCCTCTTTTCTGCTTTATCAACTTTCATAAGTCGATAAAGTTATACAATGAATCGCACGCCGATCAGCCGTATCATTAAAACAACTGAGAGGTGAAAAAGAATAAAATTGATTATGTTGTTAGAATGGCACAAAGGGAACCTGTATCAGTGTGTGTGTGTGTGTGTGTGTGTGTGTGTGTGTGTGTGTGTGTGTGTGTGTGTGTGTGTGTGTGTGTGTGTGTGTTGGTGTTCTTCTTCTTTGTTCCCAGCATGGTGATGTAATTAAAGTGAGGTGATAAGTGTTATGAGCATTATTTACTGTTGGATAAACAAATCTTTCTTGTTGCCATTAATATTATTACCATAAGCATCTCGAACACAGTCATTATCTTTTGTATTAACTGATATATTTAATTATATAATGAAATGAATAAACAGAGTATCGAACATCTGGTTTGTCCACTTTGATTCCATTCATGATTAAAAGTCGTCTCCAAAAACCACTGCGAGCTGATGCCGTTCACATTATAACTAATTCCTCCATATTCAGTTTTACAGTAATTAACTGTTAACATTTTAGTAAGACTGCATGGTGGGAAAAATAGTGGTTCTGAACTTGGTCCTTTTAGTGTCATTGTAGTGTTTTCTCAGCTACCAGCACACCTGATTCAACTAATCAGTTAATTAAGAGCCTTTTCTGAACCGAAGTGCGTGTAACAGAGCAGGGAAAACACCAACGTGTGAAGGGCAGGTGGTTCTCCCAGGCCGGAGGTGAGAACCACCCAAACATCCCATCATTGAATTTTAGGATCTTTTTATGTGAACGTATTCCAGTCATGGATGGAATAAACATCAGTAAGTGTAAAGCGGTAAAACCAGTACCGCATGCGCTAGCAAGTCCAAAAGGGTAAAACGCTCAGATTTCAAGCTTTTCATTGTTGCTCAAATTTAACAGTTGGCTTAAATATAACGAATGATGCATGAAGGATAAAGTATTATAAATTATTATCATTATTATTGCTTTTTCAGCTTTACTTATGATGTTTTAATGTTTGTTATGCAAGGAAACACTCCTTGTCTCATGTGTTTCGCATAGAGTTTGGCTATGCCATAAAAAAAATATTTGAATACAAAATGTGTATATACTGTATATGATAATATTATTAATATTATATTCATATAATATACAGCATACTATTTATCGTTTCCTGAATAATTTTTTTACCTGACGCTATATAGTGTGTATGTAAAAAGTATGTTTTTTTTTTTTTTTTTTTTTTTTAAATAAAAAAAATCAACCATTTCAGCAATGAACGAAACAACTTTTGACTGTTTGACTGATGTTATTTAATTCTGTAAATAATGTCATATAGGATAGTGTCTAATTTTACACATCCTGCATATCAAGTAAAGAACTTTATATGGTCCCTGTACTATTTTTATACAACTTTAATTACAGATACAGTCTGGTACAAGTCTGACTTCAGGACGTAGATTGATTGATTTTATTATTGTCTTAGTCTAACACTGGTCAGATGGACACGTTTAATAAATAAATAGGAAATAATGCAAAGCATGTCTGCTTCTTGGACATTTTTAAAGATGTCTGAATGATGTCTCAATTTTCATACAAGTCTTAAGCTCTGTGTATAATAAAATATGTATAATAAAAAAAAAGAAAAGAAAAAAAGACAATTCCTGAGTTCAATTCATGAGAAAGAAATGCTCAGATGAGATTATAGGTTCTTACATCAGGTTCATTCGCCACGACTCTGTCCGAATCCGGTCACAGGGTAACATAACACACCTGATTCAATTCATGAAGAGCTTAATAAACAGTTAATTAAATGAATCTGCAGCAAGCGGGGACAGAAACGCTGTTACACTCTTGGAATGAGCTCAAACCTGTCTGCTGTATAATATTGCATTGTGCAAAACAAATAGGCTATTACTGAAATGATTTTCAAATTCTTTGCTTGGCTCAGCTTGCTCGGGAGGTCTTCATAATGAGGTGTCTCCATGATTGCTGCTTATCTGCAGTGTGGACTCTGCAGAAAATGAGTTATCTGCCAGTTTAACTGAAATAAAATGTGCAACTTACATTTTCAATTCACTTTTAAGAACGTTTGCATGAGCGAGACAGTTATTTATGGTACAAACATGGATAGTGCTGATTCCTCTGGCTTTGATGGCCTGTTCAGGGATGCAATTTGCTCAGGAAAGTGCTGCTTCTGAAATGAGGTCAAAATCACAGAGTAGTTGATTTTAAGCCTGAATCTTTAAGCGTGGCTCTATATATTGTTTTTCTTTTTTTTT
>JAAGKR010007148.1:0-38552 GCA_011419295.1 Clarias macrocephalus | reverse complement strand
ATGGGTTCCAGCCAAAGACATCCTGGATCCCAGTTTAATCCGGGAGTTTCGCACACGGCAATCGGGAGGTGCTGAAAGGAACGCCAGGAGTCGTTCCTAGAGGAGGGGGTCCTGTCAGCCTTTTGCTCCTCCTGTAGTTTGCCCCCTGGCCTCTAGAGGTCATTTGTGTTCCCCTTAGGCCAAGTTTTTCATTGTGTTGTCTCATTAGTTATTCAGATCACCTGTGTCTTGTTTCCCCCAGTATATTTAAGCCGTTCACTTTCTCCCCTCTTATTCACTTGGTTTTTGAGTCCCTCCTCTGTGTGTCCTGTTGTAAGTTCCTCAGTCTTTTTATGATTTGATTGTTCATTACCTGGTTGTTTTCTCCCCGTGTGGAGGCTTTAATTTAAGAGTTTATTATTTTGTCAATTATTTTATTCCTCTGAATGAGAAGAACTTTTGTTGATGGCAAGCTTCCTGTGAACCCTTTTTTACATCTTTAAAAAATAAATCTATCTTGCCTGAGACTTTCTGCCTTGAGTGTGTTTCAGTTGGGTCCAACCCTATCCCCTCCGTGGCTCAGTGGTAAAATCCTCAACCCTCACCCCGGAGACCCGGGTTCAAGACCTGAGTCTGACACCTCCCCTTTTCGTCTTACACAGTTACCCTTCCTCCACTCTTTGTACACACGCGTGCACACAACGGAAACACTGTTTTATCGGAAAACGAAATCTCTCTAACACTTGATTGAGCGACACACTAACGGAATCATTAATGTAAAGTAAAAGTAAAACAAATTAACCTGCATTTACATTTGAAAAGAATTGCGACAGAGCAGTGTTTCTGTGTAGAGCAGAGAGAGAGAGAGGGAGAGAGAATGTGTGTGAAGGCAAAAGTAGGAGGGGTGTGTGTGTGTGTGGGGGGGGGGGCACGGTGTCCAATGACGCGCGCATACACAGACACAAAGAGCAGGCTGATACAGAGAGAGAAAATGGAGCTTTAACCTCTTTAATGAGACTTGCTTAATAATACACGCTGGCTGTACAACAACGCATACGGACACAAAATAAAATATGTTTTACGCACACACACGTGGTCACAGTGTTATAGTGAACAATACACTCGTGCACGGATGTTGATTAAGAAGCGCATGCGTGCTACATGATACTCTGTATTTGTAAACTAAGACTTGCTCGTTTTTCAATTCAAAATGTATTAAAAATATTTGCCCCTCTTGCGGAACACTCGTAAACCATGTTACTTGCAATCCAAGGTTCCACTATAATTGCACACACCTATATTAACATCATGTCTTTATTTCTCCCCTGTTGTAGATTGTCATGAAGAGGACGGACCCTTGCATCTCGAAAATTTTAAGTTCTTTTTCTTGAAAATTTCTAATTTTTTTTCTTGAAATTTTTAAGTTTTTTCTCTCAAAAATTTCAACTTCCAGATTGAAACTTCTGAGTTTTAAACTCGGAAATTCCCTGCCCCTCCCCTTCCAACTCTTGCACATACACGGAAAAAAACACACGAGCATACACGGGAATAATAATACATTTATAAGAGAAAGATGCTTTGCCCTTCTGGGCCACTGTAATTTTCAGCTTTTGACAGATTTATTCTATTATATATTATATTATATATTGTAGTATAGCTTTATAAATATGAACAGTTTGACAGCAGACCATGATTTATGCTATTTTGGGACTTTTACCTATTTTTGATAATTATTATTATCTGGCACACAAGGTTGCCTAAAACAAAACATTCAATTTAAAATTGCTACATAACCATATTTTGGCTGCTTTAACCTTTTTTCCATGTTTTGAGCAAAAGTGATGGGTAGACTAAGATTTTTGGGCAAGTTAAGATGAGCCAATTGCATTGCTTGTTTCTCTTACATGATCCATGGTTCGAGGGTAACTTCCTGTTAAATATAACATGCAGATCATGAATCTTTAAATATGTTCAATGTTTTTTGGAGAAAGTTGAAGCCAAGAAAATAGTTCGTTACAATTTGTTCATGCTATTGCAGTAACTACAGGAGTTATAAAGTACAAGTATGTGTTTAACATCTGCAGTACATTCTGTGAAACAGTACATTGTGTGATTTGTATGACGAACAAACACTGTGTTATACAGTGCTATTGAAAAACACATCAACGCACTCTTTGGTGCAGCTCTATATTTAATCCAAACAAATTGTCCTTTTTTTAACAGACTTTTTTAAACAGTTCTTATTTTGCTGACAAACTGTTTATATGTAGTATTTTTATTAAACCATGAGCAGAAGGTACCTTTTACAAAATTGCATTAATCTCATTCTAATCTCACTCTATTATAAAAGTTATATTTATAAAGGGAAAGAAGGCAAGCAAAACAGAAAGAGATTGATAGTGATGAATTCAGTTGAGCAATTGTACTTGAAACATTTTTATTTCTGGTGCGAATAAATAACTGTACTGTGCCTTCATAATATTGCAGAAAATTTTGTTAATTTATAGATCTTCCTTAAATGTCTTTCCTTCCTTGGTCTCAGACTTAAATCTACTAAATTACAGCCTGCCACTCTTTATAATCACGCAATATATATAAGCTATTCTAATTACATTTCATTAATATAAAGAGCTCTATATAACTCTTTTCTATATAAGGAAACATTTAACTACAATGGTTAGACGCAGCATGAATCTGAACAAGATTGAAGAGTATGTTTTCATGCAAAAATACAGAAAATGCATTGAATTGTGGTATGTCCAATGATTTTCATGCCCAGAACAGTCATAAAATTTGCCAAATTAAAACACACCATATGCATCATGATCATTAACATGAATATCATGGTAATATTCCTTTTTTAACTGGTCTCTGGTGAAGAATGGCTGTATAACATGCTTCTTTAATCATTTAGTTTAATTTATCTTGGGTTTTCCAATATGAACACGGTCAAAATGATGCATCCAGGGTCAAAAATATACCTACAAGCCTCTCAGATTTCGTGGTGCTAAATGTTTTAAAATATATTTTTAATTTGCAAATCCCAAGGCCTACTGATTTCATATTAGTGATTGTGAATAACTAGTTGTTTTATCTTAATTAAATATATATTAAAAGAAGGATATGTATATACTTTTACTTTGGTTTTTAGTTTTCCTTCAGATATAAGAAATTTTTTTACGCATAAACATAAAAATTGTTTGCCTAATTTCCCTTGTTTTCAACCCATAAATTAGAGGATTGATAATTGGAGGAAATATAACAATTGAAACAGCAAAGATCCTTCTTAAGTATGGAGACGCTGATTCTAACCTGTGAGAAATCAGTGTAAATAATAAGTTAACCTCAAAACTCAGATAAACAACTAAATGTGTGCCACAAGTGTGTATTGCCTTACTTATAGATTTTGCCTGTTTGGTAGAAAAACAGGTAATTAAGATTTTGATATATGACAATGATACTATCAATATAGCAGAGCCTTGTACAAGAGCTATAGTAAATATGCCGTAATAGTTAGATGGTCTCATATCTTCACAGCTTAACTTCATTAAAGAGGGATTATTGCAGAATGTGTCTACTATGTTTGTCCTGCAGATTTCCTTGCTCATTGTTAGCGTGAATAAAGACACTTGCATGGCTAAATCTATGAACCACACCATAAAAATAAGTTTCATCAAGGTGTCCCCTGTCATCAGAGTGTGGTATCTCAAAGGTTTGCAAATGGCCATGTACCTGTCGAAGGCCATAACTGTGAGAAATAAAGGAGATCCAACCCCATAAGTGTGAATGAGGAATCCTTGTAATGCACAGGCAGGATAAGAGATTTCTCTACTCTGAAACAATATACTACAAATGAGTTGTGGGTAAAAAGCTGTTGCTCCTATTAGGTCACATATGAATAAATTAAAGAGCAGTATGTACATAGGATTATGCAGATCCCTTTTTACAACAATAGTCACAAGTAGCATGGACTGAAACAACAAGATTAAACAGTATGCAATTATGGCAAAAAATAATACAGCAATGCCACCAGACGGTGGTATGTCCAATGATTCCAATGTTAGGATAACCTTGAAACGTGCTGAATTATTTACGGACATGTCTCCCTTCCTGCCTTTGCAACTTCAAAACCTGGAAAAAAAAGTATATGACAAGATTAGATAAAAAATAAGTATGTTGTGAACTAATTCATTGAAAATACCACAGCCTCATGATACTCACAAACTGAACAGATCTCAGCTGAAGGTAGTCATTTATACCACTCGGGCATCTGCACTATCTGGATCTCGTCTTGTTGTTTTTATCCCACAGGTCAAATGTTCCTTAAATCCCAGTTGTTGACACTAGACACGGAATTGTGGATTTGTGAGGTCTCTTTGGAGCTTTGCAGCTAGCAGTACCTGTGGTCAAATAAAAACTTAATTAATACATAAATTGTTATTATTATTATTATTAATAATAATAATCGGCTTTCTAATAAATTATATAATAATAATAATAATAATAATAATAATAATAATAATAATAATAATCGGCTTTCTAATAAATTATATAATAATAATAATAATAATAATAATAATAATAATAATAATAATAATAAACATGCAAGTCTGTGTTTGGAGGTGCATTTGGAAGCATGAACAGGATACATTTTTATGGATATTGTTTGATTCATATAGTACTTTAAGTATTTTCCCATTTAAGATTCTGTACTGTGTAGTTCAGAGATAAAAATGACACCAAGAAGCAGCAGTGCAATCTTTCTGCTGCGGCCTTTCTTAAGGGTAGTGATACTATAACCTGTAAGATATCAGTAGTTAGGGTGCCTTAACCTGAAAAATCTGGAAAAACTAAATGCATCCCACAAGTTTGCATTTCCTTACTTACTTATATTTTGTAGAAAAAGATAATTAGGATTTTAATATGCATTATGTTTAATGATACTATTGGTGTGAAAGAGCAATGTAGAAGTGAACAAATAAGCTAAAACAGTTAAATGCTCTTGTATCTTCACAGCTCTATTATGTGGAGGGATTATTGCAGAACATGTCCACCATTTGTGTCCAGCAGATTTCTTTACACATTGTGTGCAGAAATAAAGACCCTGTCATACCAAAATTTATAGACATTGAGCAAGGTACCCCATGTCATCAGACTATCTAAAAGGTTTACAAATGGAAATGTTTCTGTCAAAGGCTATAAATGAGAAATAAGATAAATCCACTTCCATAGAGTTGAGCTAGGGTGCATTGTATTGCACAGGTATTGCACAGGATATTCCTCTACTTTTAAAAAGTATACTGCAAACCAGCCAAAAATGAATATAGAGACAACAGTGGATGGTGGTATGTTAATTTGAACTATTATTGGTAAAAACTATTATATGTCAAACTTTCAGAAAATGTTTAATTTGAATTATAGACACATCATAGATTTGGTCCACGTTCTTATCACTCCATTCTACCAAACGATCTATGACATGTGGATGGTTATGATAAACTGAAGCTATTTGGTTTAGCTATATCAGTGTCATGGTGGCTGTTCGTGGACTTAAGGAGAGGCATATTTGCAGAGGTGACATGCTTGAAAGTCTTTTAATGAACACAATGGAAGCAGGAACTGAACAACAATGGTAACATAAAACAGACAAACTATAAACATGGAACTTGGGCAGGAGATAAACTAAATATGACAGACTTGGAGCTACACTGACTAGGGCTTACACACAGACTCAGCTTTACATACTGACTAGGAGAAACATAGGCTAGGAGATACATACAAGGCTAGGAGATACAAGGAAACATAAACAACAAACCACTTAACTGAACAGCCAACCAAATAGAACATATGCAAGACCAAGACTAACTGAACTCAGGAACATTTATAACAAAACTAATGAGCAACCTCGGTTCAGGTGAGCGCTCCCATCACCTGACCGAGGTGCATTCTGGGAAATGAAGTTAAACATAGAAAAATACAAAAGAAAACAAAAGGAGTCTCTGGGCGCTTTGGCGCTCTCTAGGGGTTATCCCTGACAATCGGGATACGTTGATGGCTTTTCGCAACATGTCCTGTGGCTTATTTGTGGACCACCTAACAATGATCCTGCTGTTAATCAGTCTCCATCATCACCATACAGATTACCAGGCAGGCTCAAGAAGCCACATGTACTGTATGATACATCAGTGAGCAATCAGCACATGGAATCCAGGTCCAGTTTTAGAAAATTAAGAATAAAAATAACAACCAGAGCTATTGACATTTACTGTACAATAATGAGTTTAAAAAAATTAAAAGGAAACATTGGTTAAATATTGTTTAGATAGACGATCAAGTTCAATTCAATTCAATTTTATTTGCATAGTGCTTTTAACAATTGTCATTGTCGCAAAGCAGCTTTATACAATCAAAAGAATTATTTAAGTTTGTATGGAATATGAATGTGTATGAATCAAAAAAAAAAAAAAAAAAAAACTCCCTGATGAGCCAGCCGAGGGCGATAGTGGCAAGGACAAACTCCTTGAGGTGGCAATAGGAAGAAACCTTAAGAGGAACTGGACTCCAGTTGGGTCAAACAGAAAGCAGGAACTGACCTGCATTCATATTGTGTATTAGGTGGCAGGAATTTCAGTAAAACAGTTATACAGTTAATTGATGTTAATATGGAGTCAAGGTAGTTATGGAAAGTTCAGGTAGACTTGTAGGAAATTCTCGTCCTGAACTATCGAGCGACTGCAGCCAAGTCAAGTCATCAGAGAAACAGCTTTCAACATCAGTCGAGGCCAGAACCGTCTTCAGACTAAACATCTAAACATGTTTCTAACGTGGGGAACTAAAGTGAAAAATAGACTTTCAGAATAGAACATTAGAGTAACTGAAAAAATTAATTGTCTTACATTTGTGTACATTTTTTATAAATAATATTCATGCAGTATAATCAGGGCCTCTTATTTCTATTTATTCAAGGTTGTTCTTTTAGTGCTACTCTGTGTGTGCTTTACAATGTCAGGCAACATTTAAATGTAAATAATTTACCCTTCCCCAGGTGTGAACATGTCTTAGCTGTTCTCACCTATACATTTAGAGAAACTAAAATGCACCTCTCCCCACTTAATGTAAAGATAACAAGTCAGCTCTTGGGATGAGGATTACTTTTATAACTCAATGGGGTCTGAGGCCTTTCTGGAGACCTGCAGTGCTTCAGGCCTCTACCTATGTGTACATTTGTGAAAATTTCAAATCTTCTGGATTCTAGATTCTGAAATTGACATTGTTACCATTCTTAATGCCGGGAATGAAATGAATGGAGATTTTCCTTATCGTTTTCCTTATTATGGATTGTATTGTTTTTTAATCACTCTATACACAATTTTGTTGGTATTTATTATATTTAATAAAAATGAAAATAAATAAACCAAATAAAAGTATTAATTTTTTTAAAAATAGCATAAAGATCTAGGGATTAAAAACAATACAACGCATGTCATGATAAGGAAACTTTCCATCTCTTCCATTTCTGGGTTTTTTTAAATGGTAAAAATGCCAATTTTAGAATCTGCAGAAGCTCAGTTGTCCAAGCACAACCTCATAGCCTTTCTCTTAATAAAATATACAATATACAATAACAGGGGTGGGACAAAGAAACACGCATCTCAGTTTAGTATTCAGTGCGCACTGTTTATTCTGTTTGTACAGTATATGTTGCATGTAGCACCTTGGTCCTGGAGGAATGTTGTTTCGTTTCACTGTGTACTAACTGTATATGGTTGAAGTGACAATAAAGCCTACAGTAGGAAGACAAGGGGAATGTTTATTACCGCCGCGCTCATCGCCGCGACAGCGGCCAAAATAAATCAGTCACATTTCAAAGTAATTCGTGAAATGACCGCCAGGTGGCACAAAGTGACATTTTCCGTCGTCTCGGTTTTAAAATATAATTAAGTCATAAAAAAAGTCATAACAATATGTTGTATCAAAGAAATACTACAATGATGGTAATTTCCACATCTGTGTATTTTATACAACAAGCATGAAAAATCTGAACCAGAGCTATTGATATTTGCTGTACAATAATGAGTAAAAAAAAAAAAACATTGAAGTCGAACATTGAAACAAGTTCACTAGCACTCAAAAAAGACTCTCTAAAAATGGTGTGTTGTTTCTGTAAACACATTGTTGGGTTGTTTATGCTGGGTCAAAATTCTGGGTTATTTCGGGTACTTTAAACACATTGTTGGGTTGCTCAATGTTCTGTCAAATGAGATGTAGTGGGTAATTTACAAATGAACACCTGGTTGGGTTATTTTGACCCAACAACTGGTTTATTCTTTATTATCTGGTTTCTCCAAACAGCAGCCTGCAAAATGGTCGAAATATTATTGTTATTGTGTTACAAGTTGTCAAGGCCTGTGATGGGCGTGCGCCCAAATCAATATCACTCCTCGCTCACTCCGAAGCTCACTAGCTAGGCAGCCTCTCAGGGTAGTGCGGCCAAATCAATATCGCTCCTCGCTCACTAGCTAGCCTGCCTCTCATTCTGCTGGTGCGCGAAGGAGCAGGGCAGCACGGCTGGTGAGCAGCACGGCTGGTGAGCTATCGCCATTAATGATCCCGGGCTTCTCCCCATGCTATAAAATACGGCAGACGTGTAGCTTGGGGTCTGTTGGGAGACTGGACTTCTCTACGTAGTCTAATCAGCACTCAGCCGCACGCATAAAGTTATGCGTGTATAAAAAATGCGTCAAGGAAAAAACAGCAAGGAGACTGCCATTTTAATAATTAATTGATAATTTAGTGATTTCTTTGGTTTCACTGTACACTGTAAACCCGATTAAGTTGGCAAAACTAAAAATATTTGACATAATCTGTTACATCAAAATTTTAAAGTAATAATGTTTCCATTTTAAGTAAAGAGAACTATCAAATTTTGAGTTTGCTAAACTTGTTGCAAATCAAATAAATTGTTGCAGACAATCCAACCCGGGAATCGAACCACCTACCACTGAGCCACTAGAGCTCTATAGAGTTTTACGTTACTGTTACTTAAATACTTACTCAAAATATCAAATTTGTTTTTATACAAACTCATAAATGCCAAAAAGTTCTGAATACTCAAAGGTCTATTAATTTGACCAAATTGCAAGTATTTAAGTTAACAGTACTCAATGTGTTTAATTACTTTGAGCATTAGGGTTTACAGTGTAGTGATGAAGATTATCATGTTTTGGGTGTTACTGTGTGTGCTTTACAATGTCAGACAACATTCAAATGCAAATAATTCACCCCTCCCCATGTGTGAATCAGCTGTTCTCTCCTATACATTCAGAGAAACTAAAATGCACCCCTCCGCACTTTAAGACCCTCTTGGATATGAGGCTCTTCTGAAGACCTGCTGTGCTTCAGGCCTCTTTTTAAATTTGTGTAAATTTCATCTTCTCGATTCCAGATTCTAAAATTTACATTGTTACCATTTTTAATCCCTGGAATGGAAGAAATTGAGATTTTCCTTATCATAACATGAATTGTATTGTTTTAATCACTCTATACACAAATTTCTTAGGTATTTGTAATAAAATATAAAATTTTTTATATTTGATAAAAAAATGAAAATAAAAAACAAAAGAATAGACCATTTGTATTTTTTATTTGTAAAATAGCATAAAAAATCACGGGTTGTGTATAGAGTGATTAAAATCAATACAAGGCATGTTATGGTGAGGAAACTTTCCATCTCTTCCACACTGACTGACTGATGTGTCTAACTTTTGTCAGCAGAGGTTTTACTGAATAATCCACCACTTTTCATGAATATGTAAGACCTATTGACACCTCTCAGGTGACGCCCCCCCCCCCCCCACTTGTTACTGAATGATTTACTCTGATAAAGAGTCGTATAAGAACAGTGACAGCTGCCACACCTAAAATGCAGGATTATTATTTATAATCTAAATAAAATGCTTTTCAGAATGTTTTTTTTAAAACAACAAGGAGACTGACTCTGATCACCTTAATAATTAATTCATAAATTATTGATTTCTTTGGTTTTGGCTTTACTGATGAAGTTGATCACGTCATCCCATCATCTCCGCAGCCATGGATGCGCCTATAATTCACGTTTCGAATTACGAATTACATCGTCTAAAATTGTTTTCCAGTAGTTTACATAAAAGCAGACATTTCGCTTTTTATAAGTATATATTTTTCACGTCTGTGAGACAAGTATACAAGGAGTTTCGGTTCATTTTCATTTTTTCATAATTTTTAGTGCACTTAAATAAAAGTGGAGGCTTATAAAGGCTTGTTCACACTCTGTCCTCTCGCGGAGATCAAAGAGCGGCCTTCCGCTTTTTAAAGTCTCTGGGGCGAGTCACATCGCCCCGCTCGCGTGCCACTTTCCTTAGCTCGGGATCATTAGCGCCGATAGCTCACCAGTCGTGCCTAGTTAGGCGACCCCGGTCCTTCGCTAACCTGCATAAGGGAGGGCTGAGCTTCAGAGTGAGTGAGGAGCGATATTGATTTGGGTGCACGCCCATCACAGGTGACACAAGTATACATTTACTTTGCTTAAATGCGATGCAACTAAGAAATGGCTATATGTATTAGTATAATTTTAGTCCTGTGATTGTAAATTCGTTTAATGTTTCACTTGTATTTCATCGCCCCGCAAAATAAGGTTTTGCCAGCTGTGGTATAGCGCAATGGGGGTCATTATTTATTAAAGAAAATTATGATGATCAAAAACAGCCTACTGCATTTCATTCTCATAATACCACAAAAAACACAAGCGGGGCTGAATGAAAATGGTGAAGTGCAGGTTGTGTTGAGATCATTAAGGTAAGTGGGTGACCATTTTTATCATTGTAGACAAGAAGCAGTGTTTTGAATTTGATGTGAGCAGCTACAGAAAGTCAGTGGAGGAAATGGAGAAGTGGCGTAGTGTGGGGCAACGTAGGATGTTTGAAAAGTTTTGCTAAGATTAAGTGTCAGTTGATGAGCTTCCATCCAAGATGTTTACCAGACATGCTGAGATCCAGATGGAAATATGAGTGTTTTAGGAAGAAAATGAGTAAATGAGTTGAGTGTAGTTTGCATAACAATGGTATAAAAAGATTGAGATATGACCTCACCAAGAGATCAGGTATAGAGGGAGAACAGAAGAAGCCCAAGTACTGAGCCTTGTGGCACACCAGTGGAGAGTCAGCATGGAGCAGATGTGGATCGCCGCCATGTTACTTCGTATGACCAACGTTTTAAGTAGGAGTCAAACCATTGCTTTTTCGTGCCACAGATTCCAAGGCTTGCAAGGATGGGCAAAAGGATTTTATGGTTTACCATGTCAAAATAGGTCCAGGAGGTTAAGGACAGATTCTAATTTAGATGATCAAGCAGCGAGGAGTTACCGGCCAATACTGATTACTAATGTCTGCTGGATGCAGGCAGGGTTTCTTGAGGAGGTATTTGCTATTTTCCCATCATAAAAGATGAAGTTAGAGAGGATGGAGTGAAAAAAGCCTGTGAGTTGAGTAACAAAGAGATGATGTTGAGCTTGCAAGGATCATGTGCAGAAGCTATAGTTTTAGCAAAAGTCACTTCACACGAGAATTTAGACAGGAAAGCACAGTAAGAGAGAAGATCTGCATCAAGATGTGATTTTCTTCCACATTCTCTCTGCAGTTCTTAATTCTCTTCGATTGCTGTTTGATAGCCAATAAGCAGGTCAATAAATCTTCTTGGTTTAGAAGACCAAGATATATGTGGTCCATGGATGAGGATAGAGGAGAGAAGGAAAAGAGGAGTTATTGTGTAGGATGACACACACACACACACACACACACACACACACACACACACACACACACACACACACACACAGAATCACCACTGTCTGGTCACTGGAAACTTTATCTTTTCTGTGACCTTAAGAAGGAACCCCTCTAATAACACTTGCTTTTGCCTCCTTTTGAGGATTTCACGGAAATGTGACATAACATTTATGACAAAAATAAAAAAAAATGCTTTATGCACACGCACATAGTCACAATGCTTTAATAAACAGTACATGCAGACATGGATGTTGACTATATGAGTGAGGCTTGCGCACTGAGACCGAGCATTGGAGACAATTACCCACAATCCTGCAGCACAAGAAAGAGTAGATCCATTGGCTCAGTTGTGATCAAGTGACGCTTGGCAGACACAACGGATACTGTGACGGATGACCATACACCTCTTCCAATATTTGCACAACTTTATGCACTAAGCAGCAGTTCAGCTCCAAGGAAAGCGGCGGGGCACCGTAACTCTACATGGCCGGCTTCCTATTTTCATTCTCCGTCCTGGAGACATTGTGTGTCTATAAATGAATGTTGGGGACACTAATGCCACTAATCTCTTGCCCATTGTCTCACGCCTTTCAGACTCCGAAAGCTCCGGCGAGCCCCAAAGCAAAGTGCATCAGAGGAGCACTTGCCGCCACGCGGCTGCTACCTCCAGCCCAGATCGTCGCTGCCGCTGTTCGACCGTGGGAGACGACACTACCTCACACCCTTAGAGGGGATTATTCCTCTCCACTTCTTCCCTCCACTTTACAAGCACAAACATACATGTTACATGTTACAAAACCTGTTATCAATCACGGAGAAACCCACACATCCTATCCACAACCTACTGGTTAAACAGCAGAGCACTTTCAGTAAGAGAATGGTTCAGCTCCTCTGTGATAAAGAACACTACAGGGAGTCTTTTCTGCCACTCACAATTAGACTTTACAATAACTCTGCTATGAGTCAAGAGGGGGATCTTCCTTTCTGACAGAACAATTAATAGGCTTATATACTATACTGTACAAGCAGAGTAGCCAATCTGGGTGAAAGGGAGCAAAGGTACAGGCGCAGGTATTGGAGAGAGGCACAGCAGAGGTGTAGAGCAAAAAGGCAACATGTAGAGATGACACCACAAAGTCCTGAACCAGACCCTAAACCACAGATATCCAGGTAACATTAGGCCCAAGAGTATATATTTTTTATTTGGTAAAACATGGGTAGATTGAGGAAATTTAAGTTCTTTGTTAGGATTGTCAAAATGATTTGTTTACACATTTTAATTAATAGTGCACTATGCAACTTTGGAACTGTATAGGAATTATAGCGGTGCAGTTTTTTTTGTTCTCATCCCACCATTACTCAAAATTCAAACCTTTTTTGTGCTAATGTTTACGAATACAAATGAAAACATATGACTTCAAAGTAAATAAAACATTCTAGCAAACTGCTATTCCTTGAATTAAGAGCTCTGTGTTTTATATGCTTGTAAAACATTGTATTGTGCACATTTAGATACTAAACACATATTTTTTTAATAGAAAAAGAGAAAAATGTTCATTTAAATGGGATAATTTTGAATACATTTAAAATCAACTTTTTTTTTTTTTTTATTGTTTCAGACAAAGGTGGTTAGGACGAAGAAAATTAATATGGGAGAACTCCAAATTATACAGAGAAATGGAAAAATTTAACATTTTGCTAAAAATAAAACAACTGCTGTCCAAAAATACCAGAGACTGATGTGTATGTCTGAATCCTCTTGACCAAAAACAAAATAGCAGATAGGAAGATATAAAATCCCGGGCAGATGTTCAAAAAACCCACGTTTTATAATACGATAATACTGTTTATCAGACAAAGGTACCAAGAAACTAAAGAAGGGAGAGTGTGTCAGATAAACATAAACATAAAATACAATGCAGTCAGGTCGAACGTAGCACAGTGCTCATTCAATAAATGCACATCTGATCTCTTCTGGAAGCTGGTCCCAATTGCGGGCAGCATAATAGCTAAAAGCGGATTCCCTTGTTTTGTGTGAACCCTTGATATTTCTAACTGACTCGATCCTAACAATCTGAGTGGTCTGCTAGGTTTATATTCAGTGAGCATATCTACAATGTGTTTAGGTCCTAAGCCATTGAGTGATTTATACACGAGTAAAAGTACTTTAAAATCTACCCTAAATGTTACAGGAAGCCAGTGTAATGACCTGAGGACTGGTCCGTGATGTGCTCAAATTTTTTGGTTCTAGTCATAATCCTGGCAGCAGCGTTCTGGATGAGCTGCAGTTGTCGAATGGTCTGCTTGGGAAGGCCGGTGAGGAGACCATTACAATAATCCACCCTGCTGGTGATCAAAAGATGCTGAGATAGCAGTTAAGCACAAATCCCGCTATATGGACACACCTGTCCCCTTGTGCTAGATTATGCGAAAATCCACCATCCATCAGTAAGTTAAGTCATTTTTTAGTGATGGATTGTGCACCCAATACCATCAGAAGGGCAACTTCTATATGTTTAGCACAGAGTTTTTCAAGAAGGGCGTCAAGAAAGTTACATGGAGCATAGACTGGTCAGGGAAGGAAATGATATTCAAAATGTTAAGCAATTGTGTGATTGAGTGTACACATCATAACCCACTAAGGTTTGAATTTGATGTACATTTGATTTTTTATGCCACCTCTGAATGTGTTGTTCAGCCAAGGCTTACTGACAACACTGACGAGCAACAAACACAGAAAGCAGATGAAAGCAACTGGGAAAGCAAAGATTTCATTGGGCAGTGGGGTATTACTGAATATGATGATGAAATTTATGCTGGGACCATCGTTGAGGTCATTAAGACTCATGCAAAAGTGACATGCATGAACAAAGTTCTAATCGCTTTTTTTCTGCCCAAACTATGAGAATACTTTGTGGCATGTCTTTGAAGTTGTTCTCAGAATAATCCCTCAACCAATCCAAGTGATGGCACGCCATGTAGAAATGAAAAAACACATATGGACAGAAATCGGCAAAAATTATTTGCATGACCAGGGTTTGAGGGAGCATCAATTGCATTTTATGTTCCTGATCAGTAACGCATAAGACACATGCAGTTCCAGGGAAAACTATAAGCAAACCTCAAAAATCTCACAATCCCATGTTAGCTACCATAAACAACCGGAATTTTAAAGATTAAAAGTTTAAATTATGCAAATCAAAGTTAAAGAAACAACGCCTTAGTTCTACCAAACAATATGCATATATGGATATAATGTATATATCCTGTCCATGCTTCCAAATGCACCTCAGACTTATGTATATGTTATCTACATTGTATTCATTCATTCATTCATTTTCTATATTGCTTATCCTTTATACTGTCATCGGGGGCCTTGGAGGCCAAGTAGACTTTGGGCACATACAGGCACACATTCATTCACACACAACAGACAATTTGGAAATGGCAATAAGCCTAATCTGCATGTCCTTGGACTTGTGGAACCCACAAGCACAGGGAAGAAATTGTAAACTCTGCGCACACAGACCTGAAGTGTGAGGCCACATAAATAATCACTATGCCACCAGTAATACTACTACTACTACTACTACTACTACTAATAATAATAATAATAATTATTATTATTATTATCATCAACAATTTATGTATTTATTTACTTATTAATTTAACCACAGGAACTGCTAGTTGCAAGCAGACCTCACAAACCCACAATCCCATGTACACTAATATCAGCAACTGGGATTTAAGAAACATTTTACCTGTGGGATATAAACAGCAAGCTGAGATCCAGATGCAGATGCCCGAGTGGTATAAATGACTACCTTCAACTAAGATCTGTTCAGTTTGTGAGTATCATGAGGCTGTGGTATTTTCAGTGAATTAGTTCTCAACATACTTATTCTTATCTAATCTTGTTATATATCTTTTCCAGGTTTTGAAGTTGTAAAGGCAGGAAGGAAGACATGTCTCATAATAATTCAGGACGTTTTATGGTTATTTTGACCTTGGAATCATTAGACGTATCACCGTCTGGTGATATTGCTATATTACTTTTTGGCATAATTGCATACGGTTTTATCTTGTGGTTTCAGTTCATGCTACTTGTGGCTATTGTTGTAAAAAGGGATCTGCATAAGCCTATGTACATACTGCTTTTTAATTTGTTTATATGTGACATTACAGGAGCTACAGGTTTTTATCCTCAACTCATTTGTAGTATATTGTTTCAAAGTAGAGAAATCTCTTATCCTGCCTGTGCATTACAAGGATTCCTCATTCACATCTATGGGAATGGATCTGCTTTATTTCTCACTATTATGGCCTTCGACAGATACCTTGCCATTTGCAAGCCTTTGAGGTACCACACTCTGATGAGAGGGGACACCTCGTTGAAACTTATTTTTATTGTGTGGACAATAAATTTTGCTATGATTGGGTGCTTATTTATGCTAACAATGAGCAAAGAAATCTGCAGGACAAACATAGTGGACACGTTCTGCAATAATCCCTCTTTGATGAAGTTAAGCTGTGAGGATATGAGTGTGGTTAACTATTATGGCTTGTTTACTATAGCTCTTGTACAAGGCTCTTCCATATTCATAATATCATTAACATATATCAAAATCCTAATTACTTGTTTTTCTACTAAACAGGCAAAATCTATAAGTAAGGCAATACACACTTGTGGCACACATTTAGTTGTTTATCTGAATTTTGAGGTTAACGTATTATTTTCACTGATTTCTCACAGGTTTGAATCAGCATCTCCATACTTAAGAAGGGCCTTTGCTGTATCAATTGTTATATTTCCTCCTATTGTCAACCCTTTAATTCATGGGTTGAAAACACAGCAAATTCGACAAACAATTTTTACATTTACACAATGTTGCTTAGATAAAATGAAATGCAACACTTTTGTATGGAAAAATTAGGGTTCATTCTACTCATGAATAAAAAGTACTATAAATTTACCATTTAACAACAAAATGAAAACAGCATTTTTGTTTAGAACAAATAAAGCAAGATGTACTACAAACAGATGGGTAGAATATTTTGTGCATGTTCTCTTTGAGTCACAAGGCTGTTAAAAAACACAAATGCCAAAATATTAAACTAGTTTGAGTTATATAGGGTTGCACCAAGATGTGCACTGATATGTCGCACTGTTCTCTTTCATCTCCAATTTTGCTTCTGCATTTTGGAACATGAGACTTTCCAAAAATCCAGAACTGATCATCTGACCTTTGGTAATTCTTGAAAGAAACACTTAATACAATGATGCACTGTGAACTGTGTCAAAGTGAAATGGTTCACACACACACACACACACACGCACACACGCACACACCACACACACACACACACACACACGCACACACGCACACACGCACACACGCACACATGCACAGACGCACACACACGCACACACCACACACGCATGCCCAAGTACACACCGCACACTGCACGGCCATATCAAAAGAAATCGTCTCGGGTTACTTAGCTGTAACCCTGTTCCCTGATAAAGCGGGAATGAGACGCTGCATGAAAATGCTATGGGAACATCTTTTTGTTCTCCGGTTGTGAAGCCTGTGTCTGTCAAAACCGCCAAATATTTCGGCTTATAACCTCTGTCAGGTGACGTCACCGAATAAGGTGCACCTGCAGGTTATAAATAGGAATGAACCGGAAACATCCTCAGGTCAATTTTGTCTGAAGGACAGGTCTCAGACCTTTTGTCTCTAGGTCTGAGACCTCCTTGGCTATTGTGCGCATACGCTACACAACCTGGAGGTCCAGACACTTGCAGTGTGGCGGCGTTGGTATTCTCGTTCCCATAGCGTTTTCACGCAGCATTGAGTGTATCTTTTGAAAGGGAATGTCTCGGGTTACTTAGCTGTAACCCTGTTCCCTGATAAAGCGGGAACGAGATGCTGCGTTTCAATGCCGTACTGCTGACGTACTGTGTAGCATATGCGCACAATAGCCAAGGAGGTCTCAGACCTAGCTCTGGGATGCTGACTCAAGGATCTGCGAGCCTGCAGTAGCATTGATATCCAGACTATGTGTGCGGAGAGGACCAGCCTGCCGCATAACAGACCTGCTGCAGGGGGACGCCTCTTGCTAGAACAATTGATGAGGCAATCCCCCTAGTTGAATGAGCCCTGATTCCCAGAGGCGAAATATGACCACGCGCCTCATAGGCTAGGGCAATAGCATCTCTCACTCAGTGTGACAGAGCCTGTCTAGTGGCGGCCAACCCCCCCGGTTGTGACCCCCATGGCAAACAAAGAGCTGCTCTGACTTACGCCACTTGTTAGTGCAGTGGAAGTAAATCTGAAGAGCACGTACTGGACACAGTAAGTGAAGACTTTCCTGCTCCGGAGCTGTGAAAGGCGGAGGACAGAAGGCTTCGAGAATGACTGGGTGCATGGTTGAGAATGGAACCTTGGGAAGATAGTTCAGGTGAGGATGCAGAATAGCTTTGACTAGCCCAAGGGCAAAATCTAGGCAGGATGGGGAGACTGACAGAGCCTCCGAGTACGATAGCTAAGTCCCACGAAGGGACCGTCGCTCTAGTGGGCGACCTCAACCATTTAGCTCCATGAATAAAACGGGCAACTAAATGGTGCTTCTCCACAGAAACTCCATCAGTCAGATCATGACAACCCGAAATAGCGGCTACGTACGTTCTGAGAGTACTAGGGCATAAGCCCAAGGGCAGCTTTTCTTGCAGAAACTCCATCACTGAAACAATCTGACAGTGAACTGGGTCTACATGTCTTGCCATGCACCAATTTTCAAATACACTCCATTTGAGGGCATACGTTCTTCTAGTGGAGGGAGCCCTGGGCCTTAAAATGGTTCAATTATGCTGACTGGAAGACCAGCATCTCTTAGTTGGTCCCCTTTAGGGGACAAACTTGAAGGTTCCAGAGAAGGTTCGTTCCCAAGAAGATGTAAAATTGGAATTTTTACATGTCCCTCCCCGGGGGGAGACACCCCCGTGGTCCTGGGCACGTCAACCTCAGGGCTTCCTTTTTGGCAGAGATAATATTCCTCAGGTCCGGTGCTTTTTTTTTTCTTTTTCTTTTTGAGGCGGATTGCGAAGCACGACGAGTCCCTCCCCTGTCCCTAAGAGGGGGTAGCTGGCTCAGCACACTCTCCTTCTGCGCCTCACGCCTCGTGGGGACCAGACCTGGTCGGGACTGGGTGGCCGACAGTCCCGACTCCTGAGCACGGCAAGGGAGAAACCTCACAGAGGTCTGCTTGTAGATCTTCGCCTCCCGAAACCTAGTGGTGGCGGTGTTTACAGCGTCGCCAAAGAGGCCGGAAGGCAAGAGTGGGGGCATCAAGGAGGAAAACGCGATCCCAAACCTCGATGCCCGTGAGGTTAATCACAGATGTCTCTGTGAAAACAGGGGATGAATAAGGGTTATTCCATGAAAGAGTTAACCCTCGTTGAGGCCCCTCCCCTGGCCACCTGACAGAAACCTGTTGTCTAACTTTGAGCGCTTGGGAATTTTTTTTTATTCATTTATTATTATTTGTTTTTATTATTTATTTATTTATTTATTTATTTATTTATTTATTTTTGTGGCGAAACAGGGAATCTATTCGGCCCCTTCACAAAAAGCACCAAAGCGCGCTTGAGAAGCGGACGTTTAAACTTCCTGATCCGGGCGAGAGCGCGAGAGAAAGCGGAAGACATTTCGTCTCATGCGCGTCTGCCAGATCGGCACGCTATCTCCATGGAAGCAAGTGAGGAATCTCTTCCGTCTGCTCACAAGAAGCGCCAGGGGAATGCGCTGCAGCTCGCGGTTTCTCTTTAAAGAAAGCAAGCAGCGCGCGAAGCACCCTAAAAGGGAGATCACAATGCTTGCACTTTCCTTGAAACCCAAGCACTCAAAGAAAAGTCGTGGAGATCGCCCTCCGAAAGAAATCTGTCACTGGGAGGCACGCATCTCTCAACCAACTCTTGCCATTATCGGTAAGTAAAGTTTTTCTTTCCTACCGTGATTCAGTTGCACACACACACACACACACACACACACACACACACACACACACACACACACACACACACACACACACACACACACACACAAAGCGGTCCTGAAGACAAAAAGATCTGAGGATGTTTCCGGTTCACTCCTATTTATAACCTGGCTTGGGTCATGACTCTACAGGGCCTCTCACATGTTGTGCTGTCTGGCACCAGGACTTTGGCAGTTGTGGGATGTGGGGTGTGGACTCCCCAGATAAAAATATTATGGCCCAGTTCTGGCCCACCTCTACCACAGTTCTCTGGTCCACATGGGAATAATGGCCTATGAGTTGCCCCACTCCTAGTTACCTAATGCCAAAGGCACACCTGAATAATTATTGCAATACACATGAACAATTATTATAGTCTAAAAGGTGTATACAACACTTTATGGCACATTTATTGAACACATTATTACCTGGGCAGCGGAACTTTTGTGAAAAAAAAAGAAAGAAATCTTGAACAATTCAAAGCAATTTGTGTTCTTTAAAACATTTAAATGTTTTATTATTATTATTATTATTATTACTATTATTATTATTATTATTATTATTTATTATAATTCAATGTGCTATCTGGGCTGTGGATTGGACTTGTTTGTCCGGCATATCCTAAGGATGCTCAATTGGACAGGGATCTGTAGAGATTAAAGGCCAGGTTGGTGGCCTTGGGCTCATATGTACACAAGAACACACATATCAGGGAGAGGAACTCCCTGATGACAAATTATTGAAGTGACACCCTTGACAGTAGTAAACTATTTCAGATAATCAGCTGACTTTCAGATAATCAGCTGCCAAATAACATTGCTGAGATTAGACCTGACCAACTGAGGCAACCCCAGATCATATCCCTGCTTCTAGGGACTTGTACAGTGAACACTATGCGTGATGCACTTCCTATCTTACCCTAATGCACCCATCGCTCTGGAACAGTGAACACATGACCTTTTATATATTGTTCCAAAGTCCAATCTTTATGCCACCTAACAAACTGAAGACTATTTTTGTCTGATTACTCTAATAAATGCCTTTTCATGGCCACACAGCTATTAAGTCATAATCGTGTGTATTCTCATCAAATTATGTGCTTATGAAAATGCTCGTACATTCATTATGACAACAAATGGCTATGATTTTTAATGTTGATTTTTTTATTTTACAATGCAATTTCACCAATTCTTCTCGCCTTTTTTCTGATCACATTCTTTTATAAACTTGACGGTTCAGCACTATAATTTTGGTTCTAGCAACTTCAAATTTCCTTAGTTGCTTTCTTTGCTTGATGCAGCCCAATAATTTCACCCTTCTAAAATGGTGGCCAGATCAACATTCTTGAACTATTTCCTTTCTGAGCCCCATATTGTAGCAAGATGTAATGCATGTAATGCAGTGTTCTGATACCTTTTTATCATAGACATTGATTATTTTTCACAGCATTAATTATTTTTCAGCCATTTTTGCTACATTAGCTTTTTTGTTAAAACAGACCAAATATAATCTTTGCTCCATACAGGCATCATGGACATTTGACCCCCATATACAAATTCAAATTCAGATTTTATTCATCACATAAACAGTCAAACACAGTATGATATGCAGTGAAATGCTTGTGACCTTTAAACTCTAAATTATTAATAGAAATAAAAATAAATTAGGGAATGGAAATGAATAAAATATAGAGAAGAAGATGATGAGAAGAACAGAATATAACATATAAAATATGGGTTATAGTAAAGAAAAAAATGTTTTTTAAAAAACAACCTAGCTGTACAAAATATACACAGTGATGGCTGCACAAATATGCAAAATATGAAAATGTGCAAATGTGTGAAAAATGAAATGGATATAAATGTCCAGAAAGTATGCAGAAATGAAAAGAGCAGAAGTGTGCAAAACGAAGTGTGCACACCGGAAATGTCCAGGGTGAGTGCAAATGTGCAAATATGCATGAGTGTACAATGTATAATGTCCATAAACTGACTATATTGTCAGTTGTGAGAAATGTCCATAAAGGATGTTTTTTAGTCCTGTGTGATGTTTTGGTTGAGAGACCTTGTCGCCTGCGGGAAGAAGCTCCTCCTCAGTCTCTCTGTGTTGGCCTTCAGGGAGCGGAATCTCCTCACTGACCACAAAAGCACTGCTTGCTGTAGATTGAGTGCAGGTCAGGGAGCTCGGTGCTGATGGTGCACTCGGCTGATCTCACCACCCTCTGTAGTGCTCGTCTGTCCTGCATGGTGCTGTTCCCAAACCAGGTCGTGATGTTTCCTGTCAGGATGCTCTCTATGGTGCAGGAGTAGAAATTCCTAAGCATCCAGGAGGGCAGTTTGAAGTCTCTCAAGTGTCTGAGGTGATAGAGACGCTGCCGGGCCTTTTTTACCAGGGTGTTGATGTGACATGGCCATGATAGGTTCTGCGTGATGTGAACACAGAGGTATCTGAAACTGTCCACTCTCTTCACTGGGCTCTCGTTGATGACAGGGGTCTTGTAGTTCCTCTCCTGCTTAGTGCTGCAGTCCACTATCAACTCCTTTATCTTGCTGACAGTGTTCCACTGGCACCAGTTCTCCAGATTTCCAAGCTCCTCCAGGTAGACCATCTCATCATTGTCAGAGATCAAGCCCACTACAACTGTGTCGTCAGCAAACTTGATGACGGTGGTGGAGTTGGTAGTGGCCACGCAGTGTCGTAAGCGTACAATAAGTACAGCAGAGGGCTCAGAACACAACCCTGGGGGGCCCCAGTGCTAAGAGTGGCTGAGACATGTCCAACCATCCTTACTGCCTGTGACCCCATCCTTACTGCCTGTGGAGATCCACTGGCACAGAGATGAGGTGAGTGCCAGGTGCTCCAGCTTGGATGTGAGTGTGGAAGGAATTATGGTGTTAAATGCTGAGCTGTGTCAACAAAGAGCATTTTAACATAATTCCCCCTTAGTCCAGGTGGGTGAGTGATGTGTGGAGGAGGTGAGAGATGGCAACATCTGGAGAGCGGTTTGGACGATATGCAAACTGAAGTGGATCCAGTGTGTTGGGTAGTGAAGAGATGATGAAGTCTCTGACCAGCCGCTCAAAGCACTTTATCACTACCGAGGTGAGGACTACAGGGCGATAATCATTGAAGGAAGCCGGATGAGCACATTTCCGGTGCTGGCAGTGTCTTCCTGTCTGCATTAGCATTGCCAGCGTCTTTAGCTGCAGCCTCAAAGCGAGCATAAAATGTGTTCAGCTTGTCTGCCAGAGACACGTCCGCGTTCGTCATACCGGATGTTGGTGTTTTGTCCTTAGTCCCTGCCACAGGCTCCTAGAGTCACTCTTTTGGCCACGTAGTGCTGCTTCCCTCTTGCCATGAGGAAGATGGACGACATGGTTGGAGTTCCTAAACGGGGGGCAGGATTGTGCCTTGTATACAGTAGTTTAACTCCTGTTATTTATATTTAAAAATTATCTTTTTGGTGGTGCGGCATAGTGGCTTAGTGGGTAGCACTGTTGCCTTGCACCTCCAGGGTCCGGGTTTGATTTCGCCACAGGTCTGTGTGCATGGAGTTTGCATGCTCTCCCTGTGCTTGGTGGGTTTCCTCCAGTGCTTGCCTATAGTGTGTGTGTGTGTGTGTGTGTGTGTGTGTGTGTGTGTGTGTGTGTGTGTGTGTGTGTGTGTGCAATGAATCATACTTTAAACCAAACAAATTACAGTGGAACCTCAGATTGTGAGTAACCCGGTTTGAGAGACCCGGTTTCCGCCAGACGAGCAACAAAATTTTTTAATAAAATTTGAAAAACAAGCTTTTATACGAGTCTTGATATATGAGTACCAAGTATCATAGAGTATCATGTAGCATGCATGCGTTTATTGTTTTGACGCCGAGTGTCACGTAATCACAACTGAGCCAATAGTTCTTCTCTCTCTCGTGCTGCAGAATTGTGGGGAATCATCTCCCATGCTCGGTCTTCGGTGCGTCATTTCAGTGCACGACTTTCACACACACCCACACCAGTTTACCAAATTGATACTCATTCGCTCGAGGGTTGACATCTGCTGGTGTTGATTAAATTCCATATTATGCTAAATAACTTCTGAAATGTATGCGGGAGCCAGGTTGTTTCTGCATCATTTGCTAGATGAATATTTAATGTGCTTGAAATGTATAAATTTTACTACAAATTACTCCAATTTTAATATAATTTAAGGCATGTAATGTTGACATGTTATGGTTGTGATTCCAGCAGTATCAATGTCAAATCTTTAAAACATAAAAAATTATCAAACTTACAAGAACCTGGAAGGTTGAACAGCTTATAAAAACAAACAGGGAGTCATTAAAGGGTCTTTAGACTTTTGGTTGACAACAAGATTGCCTGACTTTATTATTTTTTTGTCTGACGGTTTTGACAGAAACTGACAGAAAGGGCACAAATCAAGCAAATAAAAAATGTAAGTTGAAAAATACATACCTATTTTACTTAGCATGCAATAAGTGATTTTTTGTTCATATATTTTGTAACAGTATTAAGCTATTTGAATATGTGATACTCAAATAAAATAGTCATTTTAAGTAGGACTGAAAAAACTATTTTATTATAAGGAATTGATTCAGCTTATGAAAATGATAATTATTTCTGAATTTGACAGAAAAAACACATTAACAGATGCATGCATATGCAAAAGGCACAGCATCCATTCCATGCTTTTAACAGTTCCAAGGATACCTCGGAAACCCACAATCCCATGGTACCTACCATATACAACCAGAATTTAAAAAATATTTGGCAAAAAGTTATAAAGAACTATATGATTCCCCATCATATTTTTATCATTCATTCATTCATTCATTCATTCATTCTCTATACTGTATATTGCTTATCCTATACAGGGTCACAGGAATCCTAAAGCCTATTAGAGGGACTTCAGGCACAAGGCAACGTATAGCCTGGACATAGCACCAAGCCATCACAGGACAAACACGTGCACACATTCATTCTACACACACTACATGCAATTTGGAAATGCCAATTAGCCAAACCTTTGGAATGTGGGAGCAGTACCTGTAGGAAACCCACGCAAGAAGACCCGAGACTGAAAACAACTTAAAAAAATAAATATATTTATTTACTTTTTTATTTGACCACAGGCACTGCTAGCTGAAAATCTCCAAAGAGACCTCACAAACCCACAATGCTATGTACACTTGTGTCAACAACTGGGATTTGAGAACAGTTTGACCTGTTAAATTAGAACAACAAGCTGAGATCCAGGTCTTATAGATTCCTGCATGGTATAAATGAGATCCTTTTTTTTTTTTGAGTATCATGAGGCTGTGGTATTTTCAGTGAATTAGTTCTCAACATACTTATCCTTATCTAATCTTGCTATATACTTTTTTCAGGGTTTTAAGTTGCAAAAGCAGAAAGAAAGATATGTCTCATAATTATTGAGCACGTTTCATGGTTACTCTGACCTTGGAATCAATGGACATACCACCGTCTGGTGGTATTGCTATATTATTTTTTGGCATAATTGCATACTGTTTAATCTTGTTGTTTCAGTCCATGCTACTTGTGACTATTGTTGTAAAAAGGGATCTGCATAAGCCTATGTACATACTGCTCTTTAATTTGTTTATATGTGACATTACAGGAACTACAGCTTTTTATCTCTTATCCTGCCTGTGCATTACAAGGATTCCTCATTCACATTTATGGCATGGGATCTCATTTATTTCTCACTGTTATGGCCTTCGACAGATATATTGCCATTTGCGAGCCTTTGAGATACCACACTAAAATGAGAAGAGTCACCTTAGTGAAACTTCTTTTTATTATGTGGTCAGCTACTTTTGCTATGGTTGGGTGTTTATTTATGCTAACAACGAGCAAAGCAATCTGCAGAACAAACATAATGGACACATTCTGCTATAATCCTTCTTTAATGAAGTTAAGCTGTGAGGATATGCGTGTGGTTAACTATTATGGCTTGTTTACTATAATTGTTGTACATGGTTCTTCCATATTCATAATATCATTAACACATATAAAAATCCTAATTACTTGTTTTTCAACTAAACAGGCAAAATCTATAAGTAAGGCAATAAACAATTCTGGCATACATTTAGTTGTTTATCTGAGTTTTGAGGTTAACGTGTTAGTTCACTGATTTCTCACAAGATGAGCAAAGATTTTTAATAAATTTTAAATTGGAAAACGAGCGAAAGTCTTAGTTTACGAGTGCCAAGTATCATGTATCATGCATGTGCCTCTTATTTTGACACCAAACGTCAAGTGATCACAACTGAGCCAATTTTTTTTTCTCTCTCTTGCACTGCAGAATTATAGGTAATCGTCTCTCCTGCTGGGTCTTAGTGCTCGTCTCTTACTGGTATAGTCAACATCTCTCTCACCCTCCTATGTGTGTTTGCGTGTAATTTGACACTGTACCCCACACACACACTCTCTCTCTCTCTCTCTCTCTCTCTCTCTCTCTTTCTTGCCTTTACTTACCATCCTATGACACACACTCTCTAGCCTTTACACCCCCTACCCGGCTTCATATACATGCTTTCTTTACACAGAAAACTCTGCTCTGTCGCCATTCTTTTCAAAGGTAAGGTGCTGGTTCATTTGTTATTTAATTTTTTTTTACTTTATAGCAGTGATTCCGTTAGTATGCGCTCACTCGAGTGTCATTAGAGAGATTTTTTTTTCTCGTTAAAACAGTGTTTCCGTTGTGTGTGTTTGTTGTGAAACTTAAAAAGCGAGGTGGGGGGAGGGAGGAGGAGTTTTACTGTGTAAAACACACACACACACACACACACACACACACACACACACGGTGCCTGCACGAACAAATGGAAACATCTGTCAGGATTTTAAATGTCAAGTGCAGGTTAATTTGTTTTATTTTATGTATTGTATTAATTATTTTTATGTACTGTAATCAGTACTTAGTAACACCTCCTCTAGCAGATATCACAACTTGTAAACGCTTTTTATAGCCAGCTAAAAGTCTTTCAATTCTTATACTTGGGATTTTCTCCCATTCTTCCTTGCAAAAGGCATCTAGTCCTATAATATGCAACACAACCCCAAAGCATGATAGAACCACACTCATGCTTAATAGTTAGCAAGGTGTTCTTTTCATGAAATGCTGCTCCTTTTTCCCTCCAAACATGCCTTTGCTGATTGTGGCCAAAGAGTTCTATTTTAACTTCATCAGTTCCCAGCACTTGTTTCCAAAACGCATAAGGCTTCTGTAGGTTCTGTTGCATACTTCTGATGTTGGATTGTATGATGGGGTCGCAGGTAAGGTTTTCTTCTGCTGACTCTTCCATTAAGGTCTTGTCTGTGCAAGCATCACTGTATAGTGGAACGGTGCACCGCCACTCCTGAGTCTGCTAAATCTTCCTGCAGGTTTTTTGCGGTCAAATGCGGGTTTTGATTTGTCTTTCTGACCAGCATACGAGCATTTCTCTCCGAGAGTTTTCTTCGTGTTCCAGATCTCATCTTGACCTCCACAGTTCCCCTGAACTGCCATCTCTTAATTACATTTCTCACTGTGGAAACTGCAAGCTGACAACGCTTTGCTATCTTCTTGTAGCCTTCTCCTGCATTGTGAGCATCAGTAATTTTCATTTTCAGAGTCTTACACAGCTGCTTAGAGGAACCCATGGTTGTTAAATGTCCGCAAGTGTGTGCACAAAGTTTGAAGAGTCAAAGTATTTGTAAAGCTTTGAAATTGGCAATTACTAATGACAGCTGTTGCCATGCATCAGATCAAACGAGCTGATTAAGGTCTGAAACCTTCAAAAAAGAATCTGAGGCCATGTACACACATAGCCAGCTATTTTTTAAAAACTGAGATTTTTTCTTCTTTGTTTTTTTTAATTTTTATAATTCTGACCACACGACCTAGGGTTTAAAAATATCTTTGTCCACATGAAAACACAAAACGCACTGTTAGGAGCCTCATTAATTGACAGGGAGCCAATCAGAAGCCTAGACAAAACATTACCTGTTGCGATTTGTAGATCTCCGACCGAATGATCGGGTCTCATCCGAAACCGCCGTTGCTGTCTGCAGGGTCTGTGTCATCAGAGTTTTGTACAGTATGTAGCAGCAGTGAGCTTGGTAGTACATTCAGGCACCTCTGTTCATTAATGTAATGTGTGAGTAACTACGCGTCTATGTACATGCATGTAAAAAGTCCAGCACACAACGTTAACACAGGCACTAGTTTACTGTACGTACGTCCGCTATTGCACAAAATATCCACATAAACAAAGCTGACATCAAATCAAGGAGACGAGCACACAGACAATTATATCATCGGCACAAGTTGACGTTACAACAAGTCGAAATCTCGGTTTCCTCTATCCACACAACACCACTGAAAACGGAGTTTTGGAAAATCTTCACTTTGGCCGGAGACGAAAACGGTGTTTGCATGTGGACGAAAGGTGAAAACCGCAGAGAAAAATCTCCGTTTTAAAAAATACCCAGCTACGTGCGGACATAGCCTGAGACCCTGGAACTCTTAGGGTGCCCAAACTTTTGCACAGTGTCATAATAATGTTTTTAATCAAGGTGTGCCTAAACTTTTGCTTAAGACTGTATGTATCCTGTCAACGTATATGTTATCTCCATTGTATTTATTATTATCAATTCATTCACTCATTTTCATTATTGCTTATCCTGTATACGGTCACCAGAGGTCTTGGAGGCCAAGGAGACTTTGGGGACAAGGCAAGCTACAAGCGCGACAGAGTGCCAATCCATGACAGGACAAACACATACTGTACACGCACACATTCATGCACACACAACAGGTGATTTTGAAATATTTTGGAATTTCAATAAGCTTAATCTGCATGTCTTTGGACTTTTGGAACCCACCAAGCACAGAGAAGAAAATGTAAACTCTGCGCACAGACGTAAGGTGTGAGGCCACAGTAATAATCACTATGCCACCAGTAATAATAATAATACTAATAATTATTATTTATTATTTACATTTATTTATTTACTTTTTTATTTAACCACAGGGACTGCTAGCTGCAAAGCTCCAAAGAGACCTCACAAACCCACAATCCCATGTACACTAGTGTCAACAATTGGGATTTAAGGAACATTTGACCTGTAGGATAAAAACAAGCTGAGATCCAGATGCAGATGCCCGAGGTATAAATGACTACCTTCAACTGAGATCTGTTCAGTTTGTGAGTAGTATGAGGCTGTGGTATTTTCAATGAATTAGTTCTCAACCTATTTATTGTTATCTAATCTTGTTATATTTTTTTTTTTCAGGTTTTGAAGTTGTAAAGGCAGGAAGGGAGACATGTCTCATAATAATTCAGCACGTTTTATGGTTATTTTGACCTTGGAATCATTAGACGTATCACCGTCTGGTGATATTGCTATATTACTTTTTGGCATAATTGTATACGGTTTTATCGTGTGTTTTCAGTTCATGCTACTTGTGGCTATTGTTGTAAAAAGGGATCTGCATAAGCCTATGTACATACTGCTTTTTAATTTGTTTATATGTGACATTACAGGAGCTACAGGTTTTTATCCTCAACTCATTTGTAGTACATTGTCTCAGAGTAGAGAAATCTCTTATCCTGCCTGTGCATTACAAGGATTCCTCATTCACCTCTATGGGAATGGATCTTCTTTATTTCTCACTATTATGGCCTTCGACAGATACCTTGCCATTTGCAAGCCTTTGAGGTACCACACTCTGATGAGAGGGGACACCTTGTTGAAACTTATTTTTATTGTGTGGACAATAAATCTGGCTACGATTGGGTGCTTATTTATGCTAACAATGAGCAAAGAAATCTGCAGGACAAACATAGTGGACACGTTCTGCAATAATCCCTCTTTGATGAAGTTAAGCTGTGAGGATGTAAGTGTGGTTAACTATTATGGCTTGTTTAATATGACTCTTGTAAATGGTTCTTCCATATTCATAACATCATTTACATACATAAAAATCTTGATTACTTGTTTTTCTACTAAACAGGAAAAATCTATAAATAAGGCAATACAAACCTGTGGCACACATTTAGTTGTTTATCTGAGTTTTGAGGTTAACGTATTATTTTCACTGATTTCTCACAGGTTTGAATCAGCATCTCCATACTTAAGAAGGGCTTTTGCTGTATCAATTGTTATATTTCCTCCTATTTTCAACCCTCTAATTTATGGGTTGCAAACACGGCAAATTCGACAAACAATTATTACATTTACACAAAGAAAGATTTCTTTTATCTTACAGAAAACTAAAAACTAGAGCAAAAATATATGCAAATATTTATTTTAATATACACAATTAAGATGAAATGACTAAAATGCTAAACTTAATTTATGTAATAAAGATAATTTTCAGTTGTGCTCATGCAGTCAACAAATGTCTTTTTCTGAGGTGGAAGCAGTGCACTCTTTATTTAAGAACATTTAGCATAGAATTATTATTCTAAAAGGATTGTAGGCACATTTTTGATCCTGTGTGTACCATCATTTTGGTCATGTTCATACCATGAAACCCAAAATAAATGAAATCTTGTGCTCCAAATTCTTCAAGAAGTATCCTATACAATAATCTCACAGAAAAAGACCAGTTCAATAAATAATTAAAAGCATAATATTTCCATGATATTTATGATGACAGTTGCTTAGATGAAATGAAATGCAACACATATGTAAGGAAAAATTAGGGTTCCTTCTACTCATGAATAAAACGTATTATAAATTTACAATCTGACAGCAAAATAAAAACCTAATTTTTATTCAGATAAAATAAAGCAAGATGTACTACAAACAGATGAGAATAAATATTTTTAATTCTTTGGCTCACAAGGCTATTTAAAAGTACAAATGCCAAAATATTAAACTTGTTTGAGTTATATAGGGATGCACCAAGATGTACATTGATATGTCGCACTGTTCACTTTCATCCCCAATTTTGCTTGTGCATTTTGGAACATGAGACTTTCTTTCCAAAAATCCAGGACTGATCACCCGACCTTTGGTAATTCTTTAAAGAACCACCTAATATGCTCTGTGAACTTTGTCAAAGTGAAATGGTTCACCCCCCCCCCCCCACACACACACACACATACACGCATGCTCAAGTATACACTGCACACACACTGCACGCCAATCTCAAAAGAAATCATCTTGACTCGCACAGTGTCACCTCAAAACAATGAGCCAGAAGCGCAAGTTTGTATTAGAATGAGTTTAGTATAAATGTTGATGTCTGTCAGCCATTTGGCGTCACATTTGGCTGTCACTGACAGTTCATGTATGTCATACATTTGGACGTACTGTACATGGACTGTCGGTGCCAGGGAGTCTAGATCCTCCAGAGCAAATGTTACCAGCTACACACGCTTTCAGTACATCGGCGAGTGGTAAACAGTTTGTTTATGTTTAAAACTAAGTGACCGAGTTTGAAATGGATGCCTCTTACATGGATGTAAAAAAAAAATAAATAAATGCATGAGCCTACATTAGAGTAATGCAGCTGATATTATTTAGTGAATAAAAAAAAAAAAAGTTTATCAAGGTGCGGTGGACACAACAAGCAAAAACTCTTCTTCTCTTAATTCAGTTTAAAACTTCTTCTTCTTTTAAACCTAACATTTTGAGGGCTCAATCCGGTCTTCCCTCTCAGAGGAAAAAGTAAGTGTTCAAAAAAGACAAGTGGATATAAGTCTCAAACTAGTTGTTTTTAATTGAAGGAACAACTTTGCATAATAAAGCTGTTGCCTTTCTTGTGCTTGAAAATCAAAGTGGTCTCTTGGGCCGTACAGCCAAAGAATGGTCCGGATTCTATTTTAACCTTATGGAAATGGTGGTATGTGGCAGGAAGAACTAGACCCAGTCGTTATCTGATGCAATAGTGAGGTTTGTATTGCTTTACAAAAATATACACAAACAAGAATACACACACAACACCAGGATCAGCTTCAGGGTGGACCCAGGCCAAAATAATAAACAAAAGGGCATCAGTATTTTAGTAGCTCGATTACCTTAAAAAAAAAAAATCAAACCAAAAACTATAAATAATAAATTCCCTCTTCTCAAAATAAATATCAGCCACACCCCTACTACTGGTGAGTGCACAAACATACAGTGAAATTATCTACAAATGTATACAAAGAGCCATGCAAACAAACCAAAGGGGCAAAGCAATAATCAGAGTCAATGGGACACAACCAAACCTCACCTACACGCCTCCTCTTTCCCACGTCTCTCTCCAGTTTATATATGGTCGGGCTGATTAATGACATCACTCTCGGGGCGGAAGCGAGCGTGTGAAAAGTCAGGTAGATGCCGATGTGGGGACAGTCAGCATAATATTTTTATTATTTTTAATTTTCATTCGTTTTTTTTACTCAGTTGCAAATATGATTTAAAATGTAGAGAAGTACAATACTTCAAACAAAACATACTTAAGTAAAAGTAAAATTACAGATTTTAACTACTTTAAAAAGTAGAAATACACAAAAAACTACTCAATGCGAGTAAATATAATTTGTTACTTTCCACCTCTGGAAACATCCGCTGTGTTTTAAATTAAAAAGCTTTGTTGTGGTGTCAGTTCCGCTGTGTTTTATAGAACCGTTTTTGAATTAAATTAGTTTCGCATCTCGAGTCACGCTTTAAATAACTCATTAATTCATCTGGTAAAAAAACTGAAATGGGTATGATGTTTGCATATGTTTATGACAAGCAAACAAATACCCTGTTATTTACAACAACTCTTTACTTAGTGAAATAGAAACATAAAGCTTCTGTCGCTGTCAGGGATAACCCCTAGAGGGCGCCAAAGCACCATAAGACTTTGTGTGTAGTTTCTTTTGTTTAACTTCATTTCCCAGTGTGCAACTCGGTCAGGTGACATGGGCACTCACCTGAACCGAGTTGGTCATTAGTTTCTTTATAAATAGCTTGTTTTAGTTCTTTTGAGTGGTCTAGCATCTGTTGAGTTAACGTCATTAATGTCTGCATGTTTAGTTCGTGTCTTTCAGTGTCTTTATACGTGTTTTAGTTTAGTTTTACTTATAAATTATAGTTGTTTTGTTTGATTTCCCTGGCTTTTTTGTTATAATAAAGAACATCGTTTCCTTTAAAACACCTGGATCTCTGCGGTTATGCCTAGCACACCCCGATTCATGACAGAATGCAAGACCGTACAAGAGGCATAGCAGAGAAGCCCTTCCCCCGGGAGATTCTTTTGGGGGGGCAACGATGTTTGCGTGTTGGGAGAACGACGCGGAGGGTCGGATTCCCAAGCGGCGTGGCAGAAAAAGGAGAAGGAGAGCAGGCAGGATGACGCAGGTCAAGGTGGAGCAGGAGGAGCTGCGGAGAGAGCAGCCAAACTGGGATGGCTGCCGGCTGGCGATACGGCGCACGCTGTTCAAGAGTGGCGCAGCATGGGGTGACATGAGTCCCCGCACCGGCCGGAAAGCAGAGACCGGGAGGTCCAGAGTCGGCGGTGACCAGGGTGAAGGGGCACCCCACAGCGAGCGGCTACAAGGAACGGCGAGGGGACAGTATGCCTCCCAGCTGGACTGGAGCAGCGTTGGGCGGTGCGCTAAGGAGAATGATGGGTGCATCCATAACCTGCGGGAACAGGTAGCTGAGCTCCAGGAGCTGCTAATGCAGCTGCGGCGCGAGGAAGACCCAGATCTGTCAGCTCCTTTCCCTCGCTACAGCGACGAGGAAGAGAGTGAGCTTTACTGCATGCCGTTCGGCGAAGACAACGGCGAGTTCTTCTATCTGCTGTATAGCCTCGTCGACGAGAGCGAGCTCGGCAGCGACGATGAAGACGGCGAGCTCCTATTTCCGCCGCGCAGGTGCAGTGACGACAGCGAGCTCCTGCCGTTGCACCGCGCCGCCGACCACAGCGAGCTCCAGCCGCTGCAACGCGCCACCGACCACAGCGAGCTTCCCCTACCTCCGCCACCGCCGTCATGCGCCTGTAAATACATAAAGAGTGTGTGGATGGTCACTTTACCAGTTGTTTAGCTAGTTATATCTGGAGGGCTTTGCTCATTGAAACTCGTGTCCAGTAGGTGGCTGTTGTGCTTTGTTACTATTACTAACTTGGCCTAGCTAATGTTGCGCAATGTTGTCACTTGTTTGAATCGTTACAAACTGAAAATCTGAATTTAACAAATATTAAGAGCAGTTTGCTTTGAGAGTGATAAGTGGTTTCAAACCCAGGAGTGACAAGAATGGACAGGATTTGCATTGTGTATATTGGAGGAACAGTGCAAGTAGGACAGTTTGGAAACAAAGGTAGAGAGGCCAGATGAGTATGCTGTATCAGGACTATATCAGGAAGTAAATGTTAGAGATGAAGCTGCCAGGCAGAAAGATGAGAATTTTTAACATTTTGGGTGTACATGTTAACAGTTTGTGAACAGTTCTGGGTTGGAAACCACCAGCTAAGTTGAGCAGCAGTGGACACAGCTCAAGTTCAAGAAATGATCTTAAGGTCATTAAAAATGCTAAATAAATAAATAACCATAAAAATAATAAAAAAATTTGTGTTAATTAGTTTCTGTTCTATTGCATAGGAAACTCGAATAAATTTTAATTCCCTTCGGTAATTTAAGGGGACATGTAGTGAATGCATTCAAAGTTATGCATCATTCAGTATAATTAGTATTTTAGGGAAGCATTTCTGTAATTTAGTGAGGCATTTGTAGCATGCATTTAGTGTATAAGCTGACCCTTTCATAGATGTGCATGGGTAACAAAATTAATTAACTGACTATAATATCCATATTCCTTAGAGTGTCCTTTGGAACAGGGAGCGGTGTTCAATTGCAGTTATACACTTATGATGTCCAAGATTTATTTATTTATTTTTTTTTTTTTTGGTATTGCTCTCCTTGTATAGAGGCACATCAAAGGAGAGCTTGGCCCGGCGCACCAGAGGCTCGTTTTTCTGAGAGTGTTCTCAGAAACAAGGTAGAATGTATAGGGTCTGCCAAATACCTCATTAATTCACAGTACTTGCATTTTATAAATGTGTGAACCACACATCCATGGTACAGAGGTGCACAGATTTAGGTACCTGTTTTTCAGAGTGTTCTCTGGAACATGGAAGTTGTCTTTGTGACCTTAGTATAGAGATGTTTAGATGTGGCCAGTCTATTTTCCTGAGAGTGCTCACAGGAGTAAGGATCATGTGTATTCGTGATCACATTTTCGGTTAGTTTTAAATTGCAGTACAAAGAACAAAGAACTGACTGACTTTAACCAATATTCAAACTAACACACCTGATATGACAAAAATTTGTACAGACTGTATGTGACAAAGATTCATGTCTTCCATGTTGTATGTGACTACACCTGTCTAGACATAACTATTTTGCTTTTACAGATAAAACAGCTGTAGCAAGATTTAATTTTAGTTTCCTCAACAGGAAAAAGAACACCTTTAAGGAAGCAGGCTGCATACTGTAACAAAGCATGACAATGTGTGATGCCATTAAACAACCTTCTCCTTTATTTCAGATACAGAAATTCCATTGCAGCAGCTGATGGTTGACATTACTGTGTCCAATTAAATTTATATCTAACCAAAGGCTTTCTCATAGCAGCAAAAGACAAGGAGGAATTTTTGGCACAATTTATGAGAGATATCCCTAAATAATCCATATGTCACTCTGAGGTCTTAATAATTCAGATGCTGATCTGTATCTTCTGTAGTGAAGGATTGAGGGCACGGTACCCAGTGCTAGTAACCTTTCTTATGGGCTTTAATTGACTCTCTACTATACATAAAAGTAGAAGAAGGGTCGAACTTGGAAGATGACCTGGATGTTTTGGATGCCGATTTTCCTCACCTTATCCCATACACATATAGTAAACACTACTGTATTAGTTTGAAGACACACATAGCAGAATTGTACACTCATTATAGATTGTATTAAGTTATGATTGGCACATTGACATGTTATATCTGACGTAAAGGTCGATTAGTCAGACTTGAAGTCTTTTACTCTTTCCTAGTCAATTGTGGAGAGAGATGTTTGGCTTCATAGTCTGGGGAACTGGTTTTGAATGGAATCTATTTATAAGAGACCAGAAGGACTGGAGATGGCCTGCTGAATTCTTAAACAGAGGTTTGGAGCTCAAGACTTAAATATTAAACCAACAGAGAGGAACTTCATTATCAGTCCATGTAGCTTAATAGAACCACATGCATCATGAAGACACCACAAAAGGGGCCGTATTTTCTCATTTTTTACACAGGCATAGGGTTTTGATTAGTTAATTTTTTAAATGTGATTTTGTAGATCTATTCTATGCCAGTGTCTAACCATTTATTGTCATTTTCATTGATAAATTGCAGTAAATACTGTTAAGAGAGTATTGTAAGGTTTTATGATATTGTTAGACATTATAATCTAATAAGAAGTTTCTTGTGCCCTGAGAACAGCCCTCACTGTGCTTCCTGATGTCCGCTAGAATCTTTTTGTTTAATGAGGAGAATGCAAATATGTTTCCTTTCTCCTGACTGTCTCCGGGTCTCTCTACGACTGACATGTTAATGACTGGTTCTTTTGATGTTTGGGACACAGCACCGCTTTAAATGTGCTTTCTTTGCAGAGAATAAAAAGAGATCTTCAGACATCATGCCTGCGTGTGGGTGTGTTTGTCTCTCCCAGTCAATCGGGCCCGGACCGGTAAGTGTATCAAGGTCCAGCGGACACAACAAGCAATAACTCTCCTTCTCTTAATTCAGCTTAAAACACAGACACACTTCTTCTTCTTCTTTTAAACCTAACTGTTAAAAAATAAAAATTAATAGAATACCCAATGTAAAATATAAAATGTTAAGTGCAGCTCTTGTTTCAACCTTTAGTTATATTAGGGTTAAATTAAGTATGCAGTGCAGAATCAATAACATGGTTTAGTTTGAATAATAAAAAAAGCAAACTGGACCTCAATCTCATGTCCCCCTACTCATGCATATTTTATGTTTTGTAACATTATTTCTCTACTCTACCACAGTGCTTACACGACAGTACCCCATATTGATTGGTCAAGTATATACAGGTAGATGAATATACAGGTAGATTCATTTAGTAGATGAATATTTAATGTGCTTGAAATTTATACATTTTACTACAAATTACTCCGAATTTAATATAATTTAAGGCATGTTATGGTTGTGACTACAGCAGTATCAATGCTTTAATCATACGCTAGATTTAATTATATCCCATGGTATAGATGTCTCTAATATAGACATTCTACCTCAAAGTGATGATATCACAGATCATCATCTCTTAGTATACACTCTACCTGTAGAACAGCGTAGCTGTGCCTCCCCACGTTATCAATTCAGTAGAAATATTAATCCGACTACTAAAGACAGATTCACAAGTAAACTGCCGGATCTGTCCCAACTTCTTATCAGTCCCCTAAATGCAGACGATTTAGATGAAGTGACTAGCAGCATGGGCACCATTTTTACCAGTACATTAGACACTGTTGCTCCCATTAGAATAAAAAAAGTCAGAGATAAAACACTTGCACCATGGTATAATAGTCACACTCGCGCCCTAAAGAGAGCAACCCGTAACCTCGAGTGAAAATGGAGAAAAAACAAATTAGAAGTTTTTAGAATCGCGTATAAAGACAGTATGTGCAGCTATAGACGGGCTCTAAAAGCGGCCGAGCATCTGAGCCAACTGATAGCAAGAAACCAAAACAATCCCAGGTTCCTATTTAGTACAGTGACTAACCTAACAAACCCTAAGATGCCTGCAGGGAATATCCCATCACAGCTTAGAAGTGAAGACTTCATGAACTACTTCAATGAAAAGATTGATAGTATCAGGAAGAAAATAATGGAAATTCAACCTCTAACAACATCTCATGATCCAGTCCAGTCTAAAGCTTCACAATTAGATTTTCAGTGCTTTACAGGTGTAGGACAGGAAGAGCTGTATAAACTTATCAACTCGGCTAAATCAACAACATGCTTGTTGGATCCAATCCCAACTAGACTTTTAAAAGAAGTGATAAATATAACTGGAGCGCCCCTTCTAAACATTATCAACTCTTCATTATATCTAGGTCATGTCCCTAAATCTTTCAAGTTGGCAGTTATTAAGCCTCTAAGACCAATTTCAAACCTTCCGTTTATATCAAAGATATTAGAAAAGATAGTATCAGCCCAAATATGCTCATTCTTGCAGGAAAACGATATTCTAGAGGAATTTCAGTCAGGTTTCAGGCCCCATCATAGTACAGAAACTGCACTAGTTAAAATTGCAAATGACTTGTTTTTAGCTTCGGACCAAGGCTGCATCTCAATTCTTGTCTTACTTGATCTTAGTGCTGCATTCGACACTATAGATCATAACACTCTCATAGATCGCTTAGAAAATCACATTGGTATTCGGGGACAGGCGTTAAAATGGTTTAGATCCTACCTGTCTGATCGATTCCATTTTGTAGATCTGAATGGAGAACAGTCTGGTGTAATGCCAGTGAAATATGGGGTGCCACAAGGGTCAGTTTTAGGACCTCTGCTGTTCTCAATATACATGCTTCCCTTGGGTAACATCATCAGAAGACATGGGATTAGTTTCCATTGTTATGCTGATGATACTCAGTTATACATTTCCACAAAGCCAGATGAAATACCCAAATTGTCTAGACTAACTGAGTG
>JAAGKR010007147.1:0-30000 GCA_011419295.1 Clarias macrocephalus | reverse complement strand
ACGCAGCCAATTAACTTAAACGGGAGACTGAGAATATGAGCTCCGGAAAGGGAAAGGAGGCAAAGCTCTGACCCAGTTACAGAGGGGAGAAGAAAAAAAAAGGACAAGTTATTTTATTTTGTTACAAGAGTGTAAATCACAGCCCACAAAAAATAATTAGTGTTGAGTTTGTCTAATTAATAAACCGTTTAATTAAATGGGTTTAATCCAAATCCTCATTCAGGTAGAAATAATTAATGAATAATACACTTTCAGGAACTGACAGCTCTATGGTGCTGATAAATAGACCAAATATTTACTGTTCAAATATTTTTTTATAAAGTGGGTCACTGGAATTTATTTTATAAGCTGTGTATTTGTATATATACTGTATATGATTTTTATTCCCTTTTTTTATTATTCTTTTTCCATACAACCTTTGACACGAAAGTGGTCCTGTACCGTTTGTCGAAGACTATATCGCATATCATTTTAGCAACATGGTAATGATGTTAGCATAACATGTTAGCCACGTGCCAATGATGTTAGCATCTTGCTAAGAACATGCTAACGAGGTTGCTAGCAACATGCTAATGTATTGGACATTATGCTAGCAACATGCTAAACATGTTAGCCGCATGCTAACATGATTAACGTCATGCTTATAACGTTAGTATATCACTATCAACATGCCAATGAGGTTAGCATAACATGTTAGCAACATGCTAATGACGTTAGCATCTTGCTAACAACATGCTAACGAGGTTGCAAGCAACATGCTAATATATTGGGGATTATGCTAGCAAAATGCTAATCATGTTAGCCTCAAGGTAACATGATTACCATCAAGCTCATATTGTTAGCATATCATTTTAGCAATATGGTTATGATGTTAGCATAACATGTTAGCAACGTGCTAATGATGCTAGCATCTTGCTAACAACAAGCTAACCAGATTGCTAGCAACATGCCAAAATATTGGGCATTATGCTAGCATCCACCACTGGAAACAACCACTTCTGTATGAGCAGAAATTATACTCACCTATAAATACTTTTTCCTTTGCCAAGAGACACATTTCCAACAGCATCATTTCTCATGTTATGGCCGATCTATGTTTCTCTCAGCCTGCATATTGTAATTGGATGATTTGTATTTTAACCAGACCTTTAACATCGACCTGAAAGACTCTCAGTAATCCCGCTTATATAATACCTTTCGGCTGTGTTTATTTTAGCGCTGCTTGTTAATCCGTTCCCTCTGCTCCCGATCGTGTTCTCCAGGCTCTGTTCCAACCGGTGCTGGCCACCAATGACTTTCAGATGTTTCGCTCATTGATGGTGCAGAAGAACGTGGAGCTTCAGCTTCAGGCCCTGCGCGTCATCAAGGAGAGGAACGGTACGCCGAACACATCATCAAGTCTGACTGACTGCAGCTCAGAACCGATCGATTCTAATGTTGAGAAAATTTTCATCTTATATCTGTGTAGGAGCTCTACCGGAATGTTTGACAGACGGCACGGACGTGATGAGCGAACTGGAGCAGCAGGAGATGCAGATCCTCCAGGAGGTTCTCAAGTATGTTCTCATGTTTGCTGCATGTCAAGCGCCTTGTTACTATAGAAACAAACCATACAGTAGAAACACTCTGCACTAGTCTAGTGTAAGATGTAGATCTAAAATCACGCAGGCGATCGAAAGAGGAGTACGACGAGGAGGTCGCTCGCAGAGAGCGTCTCACGCAGCGGGTCGGGTCCGCGTCCTCCAGCCTTCGCGAGGAACCGGCGAGAAACGGGATTGACCCTCAGGACGCTGCCCACACCCTCGCCCAGCCAATCAACAGCCTCAACACGGTATGTGTCACTCAAACGAACCTTAAATCTGTGATTGTATTGAATGAGAAGAAATAAAACCTGAAGGCTTTTTAACAGCTTTAGGGGACATCAAAAAATAACCGTCTAATGGTTTCAGAAAGAGGACGAGGTGATCACTGAGCGAAGTTCAGCCAGTGTGTCTTCGAAAGCTTCCGGTAACAGCACTACAGCCGTCTCACACACACACATACCTCTATACACACTCTATCTGGTGTATCTAATATATTTATGTACTTATTTTTTATAGATAATTGTAGCAAGGAGACGAAGACGCTACCAGCGGTCCGGGTGCCGGTTAAGGGTCCAACGCCGCCGCCGCCGCCAACGACGTCTCGGGAGAAAAGCGCCAACCAGGCAGCGGAGAGCTGGTTGGAGGAGGCACGCAAGGAAGCGGGAATCTCCAAACCGTTCAGAGTGAGTGAATAAACACACAAACACACAATAAACAAGCAAAACCAGAGAATCACGATCGGGTGTCAATCAAGCTTTATTTAAGATGATGTAATCAGTGATCAGGTTGTGAAAGCTGGCTGTGAGACGAGGCTGTGTGTCAAACACCAGCTACCAGAAGACGACGGAATCAGACGTTCGTCATGGTGCTTCACAGCGTGGGCGATGATGATGATGATGATGATGATGAAGTCAGGAGGACGACTGGAGTTCAGGAGTGTCTTTGACAATACCTCTTTGTCCCTTTCTTCGTTAAAATGTATGCAACACTGGCGATATGTCAGGTAGAACAAACTGGAATATTGGAATGACGTCTCAGAAATGCACAACTCTCAAAATGAGCATATTATCATTATTATTATTATTTATTTTTATTTATTTAATTTTTTTATGGTTATAACAACAGAAAATAATCAAAACACGCGATCGTGTGTATTTGTGTGTAAATAGCCTGTGTGAGCCATGTTCTAATTTTTTGCTGAGTCATGTTCGGGTAGTCGGTTAAAACGAACTAGAATTCAGTTCCTCATGTCGCCTATTTTGTGCAAAAACACATACTTCTCTATACTGTACAATCCCGAGCCCTGTATGTTTATTTACAAATTTTTTTTAAAAAACAACAAAACAGATCATGGCTAAAATACTCTGAGCTTTAACTCTAATCTGAGTATTATCTTTCCCCCTATTGTTCTTATTTTTTTTTTTGAAGAGTCAAGTTTTGCGAGAGCTCGCAGACAAATTTATTTATTTATTTTTTTGCCTCGCTTTGTTTTTCCAAGGTGTAATTTTTGTTCTCTATCATTAGAAAAATGATCATAATCCACTAAAAGTTTGTGACTGCCAGCTTTGAAAAACAGACTAAATATTCAGTTTCAGTTTCTAGTAAGATGATGTTGTGTTTACCGCTAGCATTTATTTATTATTATTTTTTGCTAGCATCACACTGCGAAAGTAGGAACTTACCGGAACATACACAATGACGTAATGACGCGATTCTCCAGCCCATGAAATTAAACGAAGCCAGTTCTTAGGAGGTTCGCTATTGAACCGGCTCTGAACCGGTACCGGTACCAGATATGAACTAGTACCAGGATCACTTTGGTGGAAAAAGTGGCCTGGGACAACACCGGCCCCTCGGGTTGAGACTCCACATGACCTGTGCTGTCTGGACCCAGGATATTAGCAGCATGTGCTGGGGGTTATGAGGTGGGGATGTTTTTATATCTTTGTAAGGGCCGAGGATAAAAATATCTGACAGGTCTGACCTTGAGGAATAAACAAAAAGTGCAGAAATTCAACAAAGTAAGGAGCTAAAAGGTCAGCGTTTGAGGTGTTGATTAGATGCATTATTAATGACTGATGTCAGAGTGCTTTATATAGAAATTAAGACAAAGATACAAGGACATTTGTGTGTGTGTGTGTAGGAGCTGACGGCGGCGCAGCAGGAGCAGCTGCAGCAGAGAGCCGAGTATCTGAGGCAGCAGAGGGACAAACTGCAGGCGCTGAGGAAAGAGCAGAAAGGAAAATCCGCCAGCGTAGGGAAGGAGGAAACCCCCTCCCCCTCCCCCTCCCCTACGCCCACACCCCCGACACCGGTAACGCCCTCTACATCACATCCACACCGTTCCTGCTGCTCAATACGGTGTCCTTGTTGCCAGGATACCAAATGTACAAATACAAATAGCTTTATTGGGGTTGTAAAAACAAACAAGAGGATTCAGTGTGTGTGTTTCCACATCAAGGACGTGTAGAAGCGGCTGAATAATTGGAAATCGCTAGAAGTGGTAAAGTAGCTCAGATTGGCAAGATGATGACATAAGAACGGAACGCAGTTTTGGTAAAGAGATATTTGCTTATTGTTTATAGAGTGTCATACAAGGAAAATCTTCAACATGGAGGCGCTTATGGTTTGTGCTTAACGCAGGAGACTGTGAGGTTTTTTGCCGGTAGGAAGCTGTGGTCAGGGAGCAGGGTCGGCCATGATAAGACGCCCCCGTAACCCAGATCCTTAACTCATTCAGACAACAATGTAATTCAGCACCATGCTCCCGCCACCATGCTTCTTCATAGAACAGTTGTAGGTTGTAGAAGCTCATGTTGGTGTATATGTATATGAAACAACCCACAGATCCCACAATAAACCTAGGAGAAAGATCGATTTTAATAATTTCACATTAATTAACAAAACTCTGTACTTACGCAGTCATTATTATTAATGAATTATCCAGTAAATACCAACAATATGGTATCTTGGTGCTTCCACAATCACAATAACTTCCTGGATCCAAATTGAGAATGAGAAGAAAGAAAGATGATGGGAAGAGAAAGGAGTGTTTATACACGTAAAAAGTGTTAAACATTAAATGTATTGCTGAAAATATCAAGCTGTAACTCGCTTCATCTCATCACACCGTCGCTGATCCTGATTACGCCTTTCCTTTTCTTCTCCTCACGCTAATCGAAGGCGATCGCCCCGAAAAGGCCCGCCGGCTCGGCTAGCGTGAACGGCTGCCCGCAGACTCAGAGCGCCGAAGCCGCGGCTCAGAAGGTGACCTGAGAAGTAGCGTACTAGTAGAATTAGCTCTCGTCCTTTTGCTGTCTAGCAGCCCACTGTGCCCGTGCCCACTCTTCACGCTCAGCGTGTGCTTTAACACACCGCACTCGGCTCCTCGGGTAATCATCACACCCCGCATGAGCCGAGTCGACGTGACGAAAGACACACAGAGCCGAGGGACCGCGCCGCAATGCTCTGTCTTTAACCCCTGATTGGTTCCTCTTTTTTAGGAAATCTCAGTCGAGGAGAAGAAGAGGCTGCAGAAGAGGAAACACCTGGCTGAGAAACTGAAAGAAGAAGTCATCAGGAAGTGATGATGATGATGATGATGCAAATTTTTCTTCATGAAGAGGACTGGAATAAATCCAGAGAAACAAACCAAGAACAAGAAAACATACATGATACAGTAATGATGCCATATGGAATGATACCATACAATATTATATAAGGTATGATATGATACAGTAATGTATGGTATCGTATGATACGATACTATACAATGTGTCCGATATGATATTATACAATACAATACGGTATAGTATGATGAGCAATATGATACGATATGTGATGTATGATACAAAATAAACTAATTAAAATGGATCTTCTTTAATAAACTCAGTTTTATACATCCTCTGCTTTTCTTCATTTAACTGTACACTATTTTTATTAGAAATGATTTCAAAATCTGCACAATGTAGATACATGTATACATTATTTCAATCAGCAAATGATGGCTTCTGGCATATTTTTGCAGAAATATAAAATTCACCACATTTGAAGAGGCTTGCAAGCCGTGTCAGAACACACCACGCAAGAAGGTGTAAGTTGTTCCCCTGGGGCACAAGAGGTGCCCAAATTTGCCTCGTTGACATATAACGGGGAGGGTGCAAAAATCCGATCTCGCTCCGGACGACCATGTTCTTATGATATGCAGCACCAGAAAATATTTAGATCAGAAAGAAGAAGAGAGAAGAAAAAAAAGACACACATTCTGTGCATTCCATAGCCATGTTAGTCTCAACAGCGCCATCTTGTGTTTTTATTTTTCCATCAGAAAGTGCAGGTAGATTTGTAATGTATAAAGGTTATAGAATGGGTTTGTAGTGGTGATGAAATTGCTTAAGTATATAAATCAACATACTGTGAGATTTCACTTTTAAATGATTAGAATTATAGATTTGCACTATCAATAGGTTTTATAACGAGCCAATTCTACAGTATTCAAAAGTATGCGAAATGTGTCATGTGTAAGTGTAAAAGTTAGTGCCCCCTCTTTGAATCCTATTTATTTTTGTGTAAAAACAAACTAACTTTAATCAGTTTGTACAAACCTAAATCAGTTATAAAAGGCAGGGGCACAATTTTGTGTATAATTTGTTAAATTTTTGTTATTACAGTTTTTAATACAATTTTGATCTGAAGTTTGATCTAGGTTCATCAATTCTGGCAATACTTGTTTGTTTGTTTATTTTTGCTTTTAATCCGAGTTATTGAAGTCAATTGAATTGGAATTCTTATTTATTTATATATTGTTGTGAGGGTTTTTTTTTTCATCTTAATAAATTATTTAAAAGCTAACTTTTTAGTACATTCATATAGCATTATTTGACTAAGAATCAGAATCAGTTTTCTTTACTAAATTAAAGGTTTATATTTAATAAAAGTAGTTAGGATCTACATGTTCGCATGTTTTATTAATGCTCTTTTTTTTTTTTACTAAGGAATTAGCGATTTTTCTTTCGATTCTGCACGTGCTCTAGGAACTCTTGTCCCGCACTCAGCGCGGCGCTCCGGAAGACAAATCAGGGCGTACCGCCGCTCAGCCAATGAGCGGCACTGATTCTCGTCACGTGACTTGGCAAAATGGCGGCGCCCTGGAGCCGACTGCCTCAATGCTGATGTGTTTAGATTTACCACTGCAGAGAAACTCCCGCGTGTGCGGGTTATTATAAATATTATTTTTATTTAAGTTTTATGGTCATTTGTTTGAAGTGAAGCAACATGAGTCGGTTCTTGAGGCTGGGCTGTTCGCTGTCTCGCGCTGCTCGGAGGAGTGTGTGGTCCAGTCACAGCACAGAGAGGAGAGTCGGAGTGGAGTTAGAGGGGAGGTGAACACACACACACACACACACACACACACACACACATTTAAACATGAGTTCTAAACTTTGTAAGACAAAAGTCCTCTATTTAGGGTCTAGCTGAAATCAACACCAAGTCTGTCTATATATCTATGTGTCTGTCTATGTGTTTATCTGTCTCTGTCAGTCTGTCTGTTCATCTACCTGTCTTTCTGATTTGTCTGTTTATCTATTTGTCTATCTGTCCTTCTGTCTGTCTATAGCATATTCAGAAAGAATATGAGTATGAGTTATTAATTTCTCAGCGTCTTTAGATGGACCTCGCTCAGTTCTTATGTCCGTCTTCTGTCCTCCTCACCCTTCGTCCTCACCCTCGCATTCTGTCTGTCTGTCTTCCCAGGAGACTTGAGATATCTTCGGGGAAGCTGGCTCGATTCGCTGATGGATGTTCTGTTGTACAGGTGAGCGCTCATCCTCGACACCTGTGTTGAGGTGTTTATAAATAGATATAAAACTCATATATATATATGTGTGTGTGTGTGTGTGTGTGTGCGCGCAGCTGGGAGAGACATCGGTGATGGTGACCGCCGTCAGCAAGACCAAACCATCACCCTCACAGTTCATGCCCTTGGTGGTGAGTTCCGTGTGTGTGCGTGCGTGTGTGTAAGTCTGTTTATTTATTTATTATCTCATCCCTGACGTGTTGATTTGATGCTCGCAGGTGGACTACAGACAGAAAGCAGCAGCTGCAGGACGAATCCCCACCAACTACCTGCGGAGAGAACTCGGGACCAGCGACTCTGAGATCCTCACCAGCAGACTGATAGGTGTGTGTGTGTGTGTGTGTGTGTGTGTGTGTGTGTGTGTGTGTGTGTAGCAGGGATCTTCAACAGTTGAAGAGCTCTTCAGTAGAGCACACTGTCTGGTGCAAAAGTTTGTGATTCAGCTGATTATGTTTCTCTGTGTGTGCGCATTCAGACCGGTCCATCAGGCCGCTGTTTCCTTCTGGATATTTCTACGACACACAGGTACGACTCTCCTGCTGAAGCTGTTCAGTCCAGTTCACTCCAGTTCACTCTGTGACTTAAACTTGTTTTTTCATCTCCATGAAGATTCTGTGTAACATCTTAGCCGTCGACGGCGTAAATGATCCTGACGTCCTCGCCATCAACGGAGGTACAGACGCTCCTTAGTTGAAATGTTATTTATTTTAAAAAATTACATTTTAAATTGCCCCAAATTTATACTTTAACATTCACTTTTAGTCATTTATTTTATTATACTGAATATTACAAAGTATATATTCTATTTTTTCTCTGTCAGTATTTCAGCTATTTTCATTTATTAATTTGTGATTTATACATTAATGTCAAAGAAATACAGTTTTTAAAATCTTAAAAATTGGCCTTTTATAGTAAAAATAACAATTTAATTGGTAATTAAAGTCAATAAGACATACTCAAATTATGTAAATTGATTTAATGGATGTTTTTTATTTTAACAATTAAATATGAGATGCGTTTGAGTCAAACTGGGACTGATGTGAAGCAGTTTCTGGTGAATGAAGGCATAAAAGCGAATTAATATTAATGTTAAAGTTAAATATTACTATTAATAAAGTTAAATATTAATATTAAAGTGATTAATATTTAGTTTAGCAGTTAAGCATCAGTTTACCAACCAATCCAATTCCTCATGTTTAAAGGAGTTCCTGGGAGGCCGGCGTCCCAGATGAGAATCAGACAGGCAGTCCGAACATAGCAGAGAAAATTTTCTACCTTGACGGTACAAGTATTAGTGAAACACTGGGATAAGTGCATTAGTGTATCAGGAGATTATATAGAGAAATAAAGAAAAGGAGTTTTTACTCTCAGAACTGTGTTCTGTTATTCTGTACAAAAACCAAAAAGTCCCGGCTTGACTCAAACATCTCTATTAATAACTTGGTTGAAATAAAAAATGTTTATAGTTGTTATCAAGCCATCCTTCCAATTAAGTTGTCCTCCTGTTCCTGTTTCCTCTCAGCGTCTGCTGCTCTCGCCGTCTCTGATATTCCCTGGAATGGACCTATTGGTGAGGTGATTGTGTGTGTATGTGTGTGTATGTGTGTGTATGTGTGTGTGTATGTGTGTGTGTGTATGTGTGTGTGTGTATGTGTGTGTGTGTATGTGTGTGTGTGTATGTGTGTGTGTGTGTGTGTGTGTGTGTGTGTGTGTGTGTGTGTGTGTGTGTGTGTGTGTGTGTGTGTGTGTGTGTTAAGTTAACTCAGGTGCCAGTCTCTCTTCAGGTGCTGTGCGTATTGGTCTGATCGATGGAGAGTTCGTGGTGAACCCGACCCGGATGGAGATGAGCTTCAGCACGCTGAACCTGGTGGTAGCAGGAGCTCCGTCCAGCCAAGTGGGTGAGTGTGAACACCTTCAGCTTCTGCTTCATTCTACACGTAGATCTAACACCTCGCTCTCTCTCTCTCTCTCTCTCTCTCTCTCTCTCTGACGTGCTCTTTCTTGGCGACCTTTCTTCCTCTCTTCATCCTCAGGGTTTGTGTTCTGTAGCGCTCCTGTGTTAGCAGGGCCCTCACTCTCACTCTGTTTCTTGCGTCCGCAGTGATGATGGAAGCCGCTGCTGAGAACGTCCTCCAGCAGGACTTCTGTCACGCCATTAAACTGGGAGTCAAACACACGCAGCAGATCATCCTGGCCATCCAGCAGCTGGCACGAGACCACAAGGTGGTGAAGCGCGCGCCCCAGAAACTCTTCGGCGCTCCGCCCGAGATGGTCGAGTACACGCGCCAGTACGGGCTAGAAACTGTTCATTTTCAGTCTAATTCTATTTCAGTTTTTATTTTCACTACGTTTTGGTTAATTTAATTTCATTCAAGTTTTTCAGTCACAAACAAATTACTTTTTTTTTAGTTCATTAAGTTATTAGGTGACTTAGATGAGGAGCGTTCAAGTCAAACCAGGACTTTTGTTCTGAGATTAAAAACTCCCTTCATTTCTCTATACGATCCCCTGCTACACTAATGCACTTACCACAGTGTCTCACTGGCGCACGGACACCATCAAGGGAGAAAGTTTTCTCAGCTATGAGAAAAGATTGGACTGCCTGTCTGATTCACACTGGCCTCCCAGGAACTCCTTTAAACATGTGGAAATGGCTAAACCGTCATTCACCGTAAAAGTCCCAGTTTGACTTGAGCGACCATCATGTCGCATGTTTCATGAATTTTACTTCACTCATTAATTCGTTTCTGTTTTGATACTTTTCTGCTTTTCCATTTATTTATTTAGTTTATAATTTTTTATTACATGTTTTTGTTTGAATGTGTTGTATTTATTTATTTATTTATTTATTATTAATTCCATCATTTTCATTTCATTCCTCATCTGCTTGTTTTTTTTTTGTTACAATCAGCTCCTTTCATTATTTAAAAAAAAATGTAAAAAACCTTTTTTTTTAACATTATTAATTTATTTTGTTCATAGAGGTGTTATAATTAAATGTTTAGTTAAATTGGGCTTTTAAAAGATTTCTTCATTCAAGAGAGGAAGGTGAGCTGGCTGAATAATTGTTCATAAAAGCGCTGATTTTAAAATTAAAAACTGTTTCTTTTTTTCTTTATTTTAAAACTAATAGTTTGGAAAATTATCTCAATCTTTTATCTTTTATATCCTGTATAACTGCTGTCAGATTTCAGAGTAAACTGTGTGTGTGTGTGTGTGTGTGTGTGTGTGTGTGTGTGTGTGTGTGCCCTTACAGAATGGCTGGTGAGAAGATCTATGCCGTGTTTACAGATTTCTCCCACGATAAGGTGTGTGTGAAATGTTTATTATCGTTGTTTACGGTGTTGACGATGGATCTCTAACGTGTTCTGCTCCGTCTGGGTTCTGCAGATCTCCAGAGATGAAGCTGTGAACAAAATCCGACTCGACACAGAGGAGCAGGTTAAAGGTAGCTGCGTTTTTATTCATTTTTTTATTTAAACACCTAAATTTGTTACATCATTGTCACAAAAATCGTTTTAAGGAAAAGTGCTGAACTGAAACTATTTCTTAATGTTAATATTACACGCAGAAGTGTGTCACATCAGATGAGAATAACACCAAATGACAGAAACATCTCCAAGCACACGACATTAATCACACCAGCATCAATAAACAAAGCATTTATCTATTCTTTTTCATTTGCTGAGTAATATTTATACATATGTGAAACTATCTATTTAAATACGATCATGCACATGATCCTGAGATAGCGAAGTATCAGATAATCCTCCTTTTCAACCTCTTTATTCATTAATAGAGAAATTTCCTCAAGCCGAGCCGTTTGAAGTGATCGAGGCCTTTAACGTGGTCTCCAAGGACGTTTTCCGTAATCTGGTGCTGACGGAGTACAGAAGGTGAAGCCCGTTTCCGATTCCAGTCGTATTTACTTCCAGTTAGTCTGTGACTGCAGCGCAGAGCGATGATCACGTGACCCGACGTCTCTGTGGTTTCAGGTGTGACGGACGAGACTTGACTTCACTGAGAGATATTTCGTGTGAGGTGGAGATTTTTAAACCTCTGCACGGCTCTGCGCTCTTCCAGAGGGGACAAACGCAGGTCAGATGGGGCGCTGATGATAAGAAGAGAGTCCGATTTTCACCTCCACTTTATGACTACAATATTATACATTTCTTTCCAGGTTCTTTGCACAGTAACCTTCGATTCTCTAGAGTCCAGCGTGAAAACGGATATCGTAACCACGGCCCTGAGGTAAAGCTGATCAGAGATAAAAATAAAAAAAAATTTAAAAAAGGAAAATTCAGAATACACTTCGCTGAGTGAATTTTGTTATATTACAGATGTGCAAAAAAAAAAACTATATACGTTTTATAGTCGCATTTTCGATTGACTATAAAACAATTTTCCTCTGACAAACACATGAAAAAAAAAAACCTTACTTAGTGTTTGTAGGAGTTGTGTTATCATTTATTTTATTTTTATTTTTGATCAAATTTTTATCTTATTTCCAATAGTGGGATCAAGGACAAGAATTTCATGCTCCACTATGAAGTAAGTGTTCATTATTTATTACTTTTCATATTTGCGAAAAAAAATTTGCAGCAAAGCATCTATTTGCACTGTTGGTGGACGTGGCCAACTGTGCTACTGACATTAATAATATACTATAATAATAAAAAATATATCTCATATAAATATTTTGGCCACAGTATTCTGAAAAGAGTGAAAATAATAAAGGGTTTGACGAATGAAATATTCACCATGGGGAAAGTTGCTTGCATTCAGAGTCGGGTTACGCACCCGATTGAGATGAAGTTGCCAGAATTTGCTGCTGAAAGTAAACCTGCGTATAAAAAAAGAAAAGAAATGAAAAAGTCAGTGACAAATGAGAAGTTTTAACTGCGTGTATCAATCCTAATCTTATAGAAACCTAGATGAAGTCCAATCGCGTTAATCACTGCATATCTGCTTCAGCACTCATTATTTGGCAGCGTACAGAGAACCTATGATCCAGCTCATGATTCATTTATTAATGAACTAGACGCCCATAAAGGATTTCTGTCTTTCTCTTCCTCCGTCATAGTTTCCTCCATATGCGACGAATGAAATCGGGAAAATGGGTGGACTGAACAGACGAGAGCTCGGTCATGGTGAGTGACGCCGGATCCTCACCGTTATATCCAGTTGTGACTGTAGAGAGTGAACCTCTCTGTCTCTCTCTTTCTCTCTCTCGCTCTCTCTCTCTCGCTCTCTCCCTCCCTCTCTCTCTCGCTCTCTCCCTCTCTCTCTCCCTCTCTCGCTCTCCCTCTCTCTCTCTCCCTCTCTCTCTCTCCCTCTCTCTCTCTCGCTCTCTCTCTCTCGCTCTCTGTCTCTCGCTCTCCCTCTCTGTCTCTCGCTCTCTGTCTCTCGCTCTCTCGCTCTCTGTCTCTCTCTCTCGCTCTCCCTCTGTCTCTCGCTCTCTGTCTCTCGCTCTCCCTCTCTGTCTCTCCCTCTCTGTCTCTCCCTCTCTGTCTCTCGCTCTCTCTCTCTGTCTCTCTCTCGCTCTCTGTCTCTCTCTCTCGCTCTCTCTCTCGCTCTCTCTCTCGCTCTCTCCCTCTCTCTCTCTCGCTCTCTCTGAGCTCTTCACATCTTCATTTCTTTCTCTGTGTGTGTTCAGGTGCTCTGGCTGAAAAAGCGCTGAGACCCGTCATTCCTAAAGACTTCCCCTTTACCATCCGAGTGACCTCCGAGGTGCTGGAGTCCAATGGTGTGTCTCCTGTGTCTAAGCTCCTTCATTCCTACCGTTACTAGCATTAGCATCATCACTGACTCCTAGCCAATTACTGATGCTTACTTCATTACTGGTCCTTACCCAGTGACTGACGCTTAACCAATCACTGGCATTGACATAATCATTGACTCCTTACTGATACTTACTGATGTTGGCTCAGTTATAGAAGCTTACCCCATTACAGACCTGAGCTCATGATCAGTGTATTCATTAAGCGGTGTTGTAACTATGTGTTTATCGTGTAGGCTCGTCATCTATGGCGTCGGCGTGTGGAGGCAGTCTGGCTTTAATGGATGCAGGTGAGATGTCTTTTTTTTTTTTTCCTTGTTTTTTTCTTTCTTTTGTTCTCTCTTATTTATATGTTTGTTTTTAAATTTCCATTTTTGTTTCTACTTTTTATCAGATTCCTTTTTTTGTAAACCATACTGTATTTTTTTTTCTTTGCATCTCTATTTGTAACTCACGTAACATATTAACATAAGGTGATGAGGTGATGTGAGGTATGGTAAAATGATGCGAGGTAAGATAAGCTAAGGTACATTTACATTTGGGCAATTGGCAGACACCCTTATCCAGAGTGACTTTTTTTTTAAAATCTCATTATACATTTGAGCAGTTGAGGGTTAAGGAACTTGTTCAAGGGCCCAACAGTGGTAACATGGTGGTCGTGGGGTTTGAACCAGGAACCTTTCGAACCCTAGGTCAGTGCCTTAACCACTGAACTACCCCTGACCACAGTTGATGTGGTGTGATGTGAAGTGAGGTTAAAGACATTTAAGGAAAGATAATGTGAGGTAAGTTGAGGTGACAAGAGTTGATGTGAGGTGAGGTAATGTATGGAAACGAAGTAAAGGTGAGGTGACGTGAGATGACATGAGAGAAGGTGAGGTGACATGTGGAAGGCAAGGTGACATGAGGTGAAGTGAGGTGAGGGAAGGTGACGTGAGGTGAGGGAGGGGAAGGTGACGTGAGGTGAGGGAGGGGAAGGTGACGTGAGGTGAGGGAGGGGAGGGTGACGTGAGGTGACATGAGAGAAGGTGAGGTGACGTGTGGAAGGCAAGGTGACATGAGGTGAAGTGAGGTGAGGGAAGGTGACATGTGTTCTGGCACCTAGGTGGTGGAACGAACTTCCTCTAGATGTTAATACGGCAGAGATTTTTGTGATCTTCAAACGATGACTCAAGACGTATCCCCGTAAGACGTATTGGCACTTATTATTGACCGAGTTAACCCAGTGTAAGTATGTATCCAGTGATGTAAACTTTAAAGCACTTTTTTGTAAGTCGCTCTGGAGAAGAGCATCTGCCAATTGCCTAAATGTAAAAGTGAGGTGAGGGAAGATGACATGAGGTGAGGGGAGTAAATGTGACGTGATGTGATTAGAGCCGGTACTGATCAGCAGTGTGTGTTCTCAGGTGTGCCGATCTCCTCCGCGGTGGCTGGAGTGGCTGTGGGGCTCGTCTCCAAATCCAACCCTGAGAAACCCTCCGAGATCCTCGACTACAGATTACTGACTGATATCTTAGTAAGTCTCTTATCTCCACATTCTCACACTCTACAGATGAGCTCACTACCACTTATCTCTCTCTCTCTCTCTCTCTCTCTTTCTTTTTTTCTGTGCATTAACTCTGTACACACATGTGCGAATGTTTGGCGTTGGTTTACTCCCAGTTACTGAGCAGTGTGTTTTTCACATTTCTTTGAGTTTGATCGTTGGCTGTGTGTGATTGTGATCAAAGGGGATTGAGGACTATAACGGAGACATGGACTTTAAAATGGCCGGGACGAGCAAAGGCATCACCGCGTTACAGGTACTACAGAGTACACAGAACCACAATTACACACAGACCTGACGGGTGATGAGAACCTTTCTGTGTCTGCGTGTGTGTTTCCTCTCAGGCTGATGTTAAGATCCCAGGACTTCCCCTGAAAATCGTAATGGAGGCCATACAGCAGGCAACAGGTGAGCAACACACTCTCACACACTCTCACACACTCTCACACACTCTCACACACTCTCACACACTCTCACACACTCTCACACACTCTTACACACTCTTACACACACACACACACAGGTCTAACACAGGGAGTGGCTGCGCAGTCTCACTGACTCGTTTTTCTGTTTCAGTGGCTAAGAAGGAGATCTTGGGCATCATGAATAAAACCCTGTCTAAGCCCAGGAGCTCGAGGAAGGAGAACGGCCCTGTCGTCGGTACGCAGACACACACACACACACACACACACACACACACACACACACACACACACACACACACACACACAGATACACAGTGCTTGTGTTGTTATTTATGTCCTGTTTGTTTTTCTTTCTCACGCTGTGAAACGTGTTTACCGACTGAAGAAAACGTCCGAGTGCCGATCTCCAGAAGAGCTCAATTCATTGGTCCTGGAGGATACAACCTGCGCCGACTACAGGCACAAACGGGTATCTCTCTCACACACACACACAAATGCACACACACTTGTTTGTGCGTTTCTTTTGTTTTCTTTTTTCATATTTTCTGTTTTTATCACTTTTTTTCCTTTTATTTTCTTTTTCTTTTTTTCCTTCTGTACATTCACTCCTTTCTTTAATTCTAATTTTCTGTTATTTGTTCTTAGTGTTTTTTTTGTCTCTTGTCTGTTTTTTCCTATCTTCTTTTTGTCCTCTTTCTTTCTGTCGTTTTTCTTCGTATGTTGTCTTGTTCTTTCTTGCTTGCTTTCATTTTTTTCTGTTTGTTTTCATTCTTTCTATTTCTGTCTTCTCATTCTATTTTCATGTTTTTCTTTCTTTCTGTCTGTCATTTTTTCCTAATGTCCTCATTCATTTATTCTTTCTTTTTTCATTCATTTCTTTGTATTATCTTTCTTGCCTTCTTTTTCTTTCTTTTATTCTATTTTTGCTATTTCTTTCCTTCTTTTTCATTTTTCTCTTCTTTTTTTTCTTTTATTTCTAATTTTCTTGTTTATTCTCAGTGTTGTCTTTTTTGTATTTCTTAAATTTTTTATTCCAATTTGTTTATTATGTCTTCCTTCATTCATTCTTTCTTTCTTTCTCTTTATATTGTTCTTTTTTCATGTTTCCATTTATTTATTTCTCTTTTTGTCTTTCTTTCTTTGCTGCTGTTCTTGTATTTTCGTGTCTTTTTGTCATCGTTCCTGTCGTCCTGTCCATCTTTGTAACACGCTTCACATGTCTGTCGTTCTGTCTCCCTGTTTATTCCGGTGTATTTTCCGCGCGTTGTTCCTGTTCCTCTGCAGTGTATTAACCCCGTGTGTCTCTCTGCGGTGTTCCATTTCAGGCGTGACCATCAGCCAGGTGGACGAGGAGACGTTCTCAGTGTTCGCTCCGACTCCACACGCCATGCACGAGGCTCAGGAGTTCATCACCGACGTCTGCAAAGACGATGTGCGTTCCTGTGATCATAACACACACACACACACACACACACACACACACACACACATATATACACACAGTAACAGAGCTTGTATTAAAGATGTGCTTTTAAATCTGGGGTTGTTTTGGGTTTACAGCAGGAGCAGCAGCTGGAGTTCGGGGCGGTGTACACGGCAACCATCACAGAAATCAGGTAGTGTGGTGTGTGTGTGTGAGATGATGGAGCTTTCTGTCTTTACTTTCTCAATATTATGATGCTTGACACTGTGTGTGTGTGTGTGTGTGTGTGTGTGTGTGTACAGAGACAGTGGTGTAATGGTGAAGCTTTATCCCAACATGAGTGCCGTGCTGCTACACAACTCACAGCTCGATCACAAGCGGGTAAGATCGCGGGTCCTCGCTTGTAAATCCGGGTTGCCAGGTCTTCCAAAAAAGAGTTTTTAATCCAGACCAAATCTCGTCATTACATAAAATGTGTTAAAATGTGTGTTTTGGAGTCCGATGCAAATGAAATTAAATGTTCTTCACCAAATTGTTTTTCTAGATTAAACATCCCTCTGCTCTGGGACTGGAGGTCGGCCAGCAGATCCAGGTGTGTGTGTGTTATTGAGATTTCAGATTTAAAGGTCCCCTATAATATCCGATTCAGTGCGTGTCCAAACAAACAAACAAATGTTCCAGATTTAAACAAGCCACTTACATTTTTTTTTTTTTTTTTTGGTAACTAATGTGACCTCATATAAGAATAGCCCCTCCCCCGGCTTGTTCCTCAGCCCTGCTGTTCTCCGGAGGGTGTGTAATTCAGTGAAACAGAAGACGTTTGAGGTATAAAATGTATATAAAACCTGGGTGTTATTTCAGCAGGTGCACTTTGGCCAAGCTCTGAGACATGTTTTGGAGAAATAGTATAATACGGGACCTATAAAAGATCAACTGTGTGAATTGAGGTTGTATTTTAAAAGATTTTTTATCATCCTTATGGTTTGTTTTATGCTTTGCAAGGAGGCATTTGTGTGAGACAGAGAAGAAGGGGTTTATGGGTAGGCATGGAGCTCAAAGACATGAGATATAAACAGGAGGACGTTTCCTTTGTCTCACAGGTGAAATACTTCGGACGCGACCCCACGGACGGCAGGATGAGGCTGTCGCGTAAAGTGCTCCAGTCTCCAGCGGCCTCCGTGGTGAAGACGCTGAGCGAGAGGCAGAGCATCACCATGGGAGCACCCGAAGGACAGCCCTCACCTTCCTCCTGACCTCTCACCTTTAACCTTCTCCGGACTGAGTTTGTTCGCGTATCGGACTCTCGGCTACTTCTGGAGTCACGCAGGAAGGGGCGTGTAATAGACTCTGAGTCTGAGCTCAGCGTGTTACCCCAGGGGTGTGTGTTGTGTATGATCTCGTAGAGCAGCAGGAGCGGGGGAACTGTCGCTTTGCCTCGGGTCAGCGGGTGACAAAGACGATGATGAAAACAGAGTTAATGCAGTGAAACTGTACAATCATGGACGTGTACAGAGGAATTTATATGTGTAATTATATCACAGTTGTGGTTATTGACATGTGCGTCACAACCAAAACCGAATTTCAGGCTTATTATTATTATTACAAAAGAATTGGCACCCATCAAGAAAGGTTGTTACATTACAGTAAAAATTACTTTAAAACACATTTAGTTTCTCTCTCAATATGTGTGGCAAAATTATTGGCACCCTAGATATACACTGCTAAAAAACAAAAATTGCAAGCTCTTAGTCCCAGTTTTACTTGAACACCCCATCAAGTGTGTTTGTTACTACCACTTAAAATTCTGCTATGTCTAACTCCATGGTCGTTCCTCATTTTTATTCTTTCTACACTGTCAAACAGTCCTGAAGGCTTTTGTCAAAAATATACAACAATCTCTAAAATTTGAATAGTTGATATTGAGATGTATATCTGCTACTTCTGCTCTGTAAATCCTTCATAACGGCTCTAATCTGAGGTGCTGGTTCTTAATTGGTGATTTCTGAGGCATGTGACTCTAAATGAACTTCTCCTCTGCAGCAGAGCTACGTTTCGGTCTTGCTTTCCTGTGACGGTCTTCATGAGACACAGTTTCATCATGGAGCTTGATGGGTTTTACAAACACCCTCGACACAACACTGTTCTTTTCGAGGACTCTTCCAGAACAGCTGACATCCACGTCTTAAAATAACACCTGACTGCTGCTGTTTGTTGTTACATAATTACCTAATTACATCCGAGTTATTTCATAGTTTTGAAATCACCAGTATTGTTGTCGAATATGTTGAAAATAAATCACTATACAAAAACAAAGAAATGTGCGAGTGATCCCGAACTTTTGAGAGGTAATGTGTGTATATATATATATATATATATATATATATGTGGGATGTGGTTGAAGAAAAATCATAAATGAAAATGAAATAAACTAATCAACAGTATAAACCAGAGCTATGTTTAGTAGTGACAATAGCATTTCCACACACACACACACACACACAATTTAGTGGTGTCATGAAATGCCGAAGATGATGAAAGAAGGGGTTAAAATCTCAAGAACACTTCAGGACCTTTCAGACCAGATCAGATCAAGACCACGTGGTACTGAGGAGGTTTTACACATGCAACTTTGTTTTTGGACACTGAGAGTATTATGGAGTGATGTTATAGTTTATGAAATCCATTGATGGTCCACTTTTATTATCTACTTTGGCAACATGGAACATGATTCAGGTGAAGAAAACTCTTGAAACATGGTTTCTTCCTCTATAAGTCATCTTTCTGCCTATCTGACCAAAGTCTGAGGGGGAAACCCGGAAGTACGACGATGACGTCAGTCAGACACTGCGATGTGATTGGTTCAGAGCGGGGCACGTGATGGTAGAAGTACCGTTACGTTTGCGGGTCGAATCCATCAGAAAACAAGAGAGTTAAATAGTTGACTCTTTTATGAATATATTTTAATTATTAATTTCCTAACACGTGGAATCTGAGATTCGACTCTTTATTAGCTTCCTTATTCTTATTTCTTAACGCGTGTGATTAAAGAGTCGATTCCTCAAGCTTCAGAATCGCCTCTTGTTTCTCAGCGCTTGCGAGAAACAAGAATCACTGAACCGACTCCTCAAGCCTGATAATCGTTTCATAATTCTCCCAACGCTCGTGAACGCCGAATCGACTCCTTCAGCCTCAGAATCGTTTCATATTTCTCTCAACGCTCGTGAACGCCGAATCGACTCCTTCAGCCTCAGAATCGTTTCATATTTCTCTCAACGCTCGTGAACGCTGAATCGACTCCTCAAGCTTCAGAATCGACTCTCATTTCCGAACGCATGTGATTCAGTGTGGAACCGACTCACGCAGTTCCGTTCTTTTCAGACGTGACTACAAAATGGCGGACATTTAAAATAGTGCACTAAATAGTGAACAGGGTGCGGTTTAGGAAATAGCCTCGGCTCGTGCTCTATTTCGTGTTAAGCATTCTAGTGCACTAATGAGAAGTGTGACTAGCTAGGAGTCTTAGTGGAGATTCAGAGCTCAGTGTACTGACATGGAGTGGACAAAGTTTGTCTAGCAAATAAATCCCCACATCACATGAATAGCAACACAGTTGATATGGACATGTAGCTGTATCAACAGTTGTCTCTTTAGATATCATTGAAAGAATGAGTTCTGACCAATGTACAGACAATTAAAACCTGGAAGGTTACTGGTGGACCATCATCTTTGAGGATAAAATTTTGACTGATCGTGATTGGTGAAATCAAATCGTAAAAGAAGAAAAAACCAACAACGGTAGAACACAAGGCTATGTTTTATACCGAAAGTAAGAGCATTTCCATACATACAGTTTGATAGAGCACATAACACATAAAGGTCATGTGACCTGATGAGTCCAGATTGAGCCTATTCCAGAGCGATGGGCGTGTCAGGGTAAGAAGGGAAGTGCATGAAGGGTTGCACCAGTTACTCAGGTCTACATTCAGCAGAAAATTAAGTCAGATCAAGTCAAGATCTTGGAGAGAAATGACTCCGGATGGAAATAAAGTTGTGACATTGCATATGCCGTACATACAGTACCAACAACCACAGTCAGTTGCTATTTTAAGACATGAAGGTCAGCTGTTCTGAATCAGTTCTTGCAAGAACAGTATTGTGTTCAATGTGTCTGTAAAACCCATCAAGCTCCATGATGAAACTCTCTCTCATGAAGACCTTCCCAGGAAAGCGAGACCAAAACTTACCTCTCCTGCAGAGGAGACGTTCACTTAGAGTCACCAGCCTCAGAAATCACCAATTAACAACCAGCACCTCAGATTAGAGCCGTTATGAAGCTTTACAGAGCAGAAGTAGCAGATATACATCTCAATATCAACTGTACAAATTTTAGAGATTGTTGTATATTTTGGATAAACGCCTTCAGTATTGGTTAACAATGCAGAAAGAAATAAAAATCAGGAACGACCATGGAGTTAGAAGGTGTGTCCAACCTTTTGACTCACATCTCGATATATCTACTCGTATAAAAAGCTGAAATTCTGTTTGTAGCTTTGTGTGTTTCTGTGTTTCTTCAGGTAGTTCCTTCATAGGCTCGTCACAAATGGTAGGCAGCATCAACATCAGTTTTTCGATCATTCTGTGAATGTGTCACAGACGTTGTAACAATGGTAAAAACGGGTGTGTCGGGCCGAGCTCACAGCTACAGAAACCTCAGAACAGACTGCAGAGCGTCCACAGGCACATACGACAGACAGGCAGAAGGGAAGGCTGACGAAACACTGGAGCAGCGGGAGGAGCGGCACTGAGTTGACAGGACACTCCATTCTCAGGTAAGCGTATATATACACTGTGGAACACTTAAGAATCGAAATTTTCCAAAAATTTGCATCAGCATTCGAACCGACCTTCTATACATATTATAAAACTGTACAGCTGGCGCATACGTGGATTGAAGATAATTGCATAAACTATTTTTTTTGGGGGGGGGGGGGGATTTTTGTATGTCTGTTTGTCTGTTGGTTTGTGCACGCATCATGTAAAAACTACTAAACTAATTTGAATGGGGTTTTCACAGGTGTATCTGGTCGAGCTTGTGGTAACATAATGAATAATGAAAATGCTACTTTGAAATGTATATTTGTTTTTCATTCCAAAAATTCGAAAGATTGCATTGTTATATATTTTTTAAAAAGTTTATGAGTGTGTTTATATATACCACTTACCACTTCATAAATTAACCCCATATGCACATGTGTGTGTGTGTGTGTGTGTGTGTGTGTGTGTGTGTGTGTGTGTTGTGCTGTTCGCAGTTGTTCACACAATATCACCCGTGCTGATATTGACCACAACGGCACACTGCGCAACACCAAAGGAATGTCATTTGTCCTAGGAGAGAATATCTTTGTGGATATCTGAACTGTTCATTGTGACTAAGACGAATGAACCCCCCCGCCCCCTACACACTCACTGACTTTTAGTGAGGACGCGCACGAGGCGGTGATTTGGGACACAGCCATGATTCCCGGTTACAAGATGGCGGTCGTGGTGTTCGCGTAATAATAGCGAGAAACGCACTCGGCTCGCTTTTGTGTTAAAAAAACAAAGTTTGGATAACGTCTAGCACTTTATCGTGTTTGTAACGCGTGTACGTGTGTCAGCCGTTTCGGTCGTTCCCGTGTAAGGCATTAGAGCGGTTCTCCAGTCCCAGGAACATGTCGTTATTAAGTCGTGTGAAGTGTGAAAGTAGGGGTTGAGGAAGAACGCAGGGTATTTTCGGGGAGGTTTCTGGTTAAACATTCGGATTGAAGCATGTCGGATACGAGGCGGCGTGTCAAAGTGTACACGCTGAACGAGGAGCGGCAATGGGACGACCAGGGCACCGGGCACGTCTCATCCGCGTTTGTGGACCGCTTGAACGGGATCGCGCTGCTCGTGCGGGCCGAGGCGGACGGTAAGGCTGAAGCTAAGCTAAGCTAAAACTATGCTAAGCTAATCTGCGCGAGCTCGGACAACTAAACTAGCGTATTAGCGCGAGTTACTGTCTTTAACCATGAATATGTCTTTTGTATAATTAAATTATATTTAAAATGTAACAAAAAAATGTTGTATGATAAAGTTAATAACTAAATCAAATTTTTGTATAAAAATACGCGATTTACGAAGCAACACGTAGCTAGCATGCTAACCATTTTACCTCAGGATTTCTTTACCTTTAGAATTTATTATTATTATTATTATTATTATTATGAATATTATTAAAATTATTATTATTTAGTTCTGGACTGTATTTTGCCTCTCTAAAAAAACACGACAGAATTGTACAAAAAAGTGTATAATAGTGTATTAAAGTGTGTGATATATTTATAATTTACGTGTTTATTGTTATGTATTCTGATTTAATTTAGTGCAAATTTATAAATTAATGTCTTAAGAAAGGGCCAAACAGGACGGTGTGTGTTTTAAATAAGGTTAAATAGCTTATCATTAATTACATTAATTCTAATTTTAGCTATTATAATAATAATAATAATAATAACAACTTATTATTGTTGTTATTTCTGGGCTGTATTTTGTCTCGCCAAAACCAAGAAAATAAAACCTAGAGAAAACCGACCCGTCAAAATTGTACAAAAAAGCTTAAACACACTTTCTGCTATTGTTAAGGTCCGTAATATGACTAATATTGTTAACGTAATATGACTAATGTATGTAATGTTCAGCTGTTTATCCTTATATATAGATTTATTCTGTTTTAATTTAGTGCAAATGTAAATATTAAAGTCTTAAAAAGTGGTTAACAGGATGGTGTGTGCAAGTAAATAAAGTTAAATAGTTAGCTTATTAGTAATTAAGTATACCGCTATTGTTACTATTGTTTTATTGTCTTTCAAGAACAAGATGTTTTACAAGGTATTTTTTAGAGGTAGCGAGCCGTGTAATGGAGTTTTTCTTCTGTGAGGTGAAATAAAGAATTTCAGCAAACATTCAGACACACAAATATTATATTTAAATTTAACCAACCGTATATATTTTTTACAACAATATAGTCTTGTACTCATTAGTATGACGGCGAGGCAAAAAAAATTTTTTAAATCCGCATTCTGTATTTGTTGTAGAATTAACTTCAAGAAAAGACAAATCCGTCATTTTTCCGTATTCCCTCATCAAATTACGGCTGAGCTGCGAGCCATGAATGCACCGCTGTCATCACTTGTTCATCTTCACTTGTTCAGAAGTGAATCTTCGTCCTCTTTAGGGCTGAAACGGGTGAAAGTCAGATGGAGTGAGATAACAGCTATAGGGAGGATGCTGTAACACCTCGTCGACAGTTTGGCAGAAGTGTACGGACGTTTATCATCACCCTCAATCACGACGCCCTCGGATATCAGTGCTCTGCATTTAATCTGACGTTTAGTCAGCTCTTCATTAAGCGTCTCACTGTTGACTTTCGCACTTTTTTCCAGATAATATTCCAATACTGGCACTTGAGAATCCCAGAAAACTGGTAAACGTTGATGAATTTTACAGCTGATGGTGGATTTTTTTTTTTTTTACTTTTTCTGTGAGGATGTTTCTGTTCCATACTCTGGCGTTTACTTTCAGGCTTGTAGTGACGAATCCATGTCTCTTAACGATTCTCTTTAATAAACTTTCACCTTCCTTAGAGTATTGGTGCAGATATTCAAACACTTCTGTTTATGCTCTTCCGCACCAGATAGAAGATCATAAACAGCTTCAGACCACAAAAACAAAAAATTAACTGATGTAACATGTTTAACCTGCACAAGAAGACAAAAGCCTCGAACAGAAAGAGCTGATAAGACAAAAGTTTTGCTATAATCGGAGTGCGGATAATATTTTACTCTGCCTCATCTTGTGTATTGTTACACATCATGACTACAAATCATGAATTACAATGTCTTGCTGGTCTTTTTGTAACAACACCCTGGTCTTATAGCTCGTAAATGCCATCTGACATGTGCCTTGAAATTTAATACTTAAATTTGTAATAAATTGACAAGCTGTTGTTTTGTTTTTTTCTAATCACTTTATCAACTATCCATCCCTATGACCCCCTTTTAAAGGGGAAAAGTTGTCACTTATTCCAAAACTAAACCACATCTCGATGTGTGTCGTTTTTAAACCTTTCTTCCTTTTCTTCGTCTTCCTCAGGATCGCTCTTACTGGAGTCCAAGATCAACCCCAACACGGCGTACCAGAAACAGCAAGTGAGTTACATTTTCCTCCCCGAGCACTCGTTCACTGATTGCGTAGTCGTTTGTTGTCTTTCTAGTGTATGTCTCTCTCTATTTTATTCTTATAATTTTTTTCTCTTTAAGGACACTCTTATCGTTTGGTCCGAGGCGGAAAACTACGACCTGGCACTGAGTTTCCAGGAGAAAGCAGGTTGTGATGAAATCTGGGAGAAAATTTGTCAGGTAAAATGTTCTCCTTACATCTTGATACGTAACACAGATATGGAAAGCTTTGAGTTTAATGATGCTTAAATGTCAAAAACCTAAACGCTGTGTCAGGAACGTAAATTCATCACGATATTGGCAGATGTTGTGAGAATGTTGATCAGCGTACCTCACTGAACATGCCACTTCGTGTTCTTTGACTGTACTACTATGCCTGGTTACCATGGTGATCAAATTTGTTTCAGTCCATGACTGGCACCTTTGTTTTTTGTTCAGGTTCAGGGCAAAGATCCGTCGGTGGAGATCACCCAGGACCCCATCGACGAGTCTGAGGAGGAGCGCTTCGAGGAGATCCCTGAGACGAGCCACATGGTGGAGCTCCCCGCCTGCGAGCTGGCGCACCTGGAGGAGATCGCCGACCTGGTGACCTCGGTCCTGTCGTCGCCGATCCGCAGGGAGAAGCTGGCGCTGGCGCTGGTGAGCGACGGCTACATGCAGAGGCTGCTCCAGCTCTTCAGGACGTGCGAGGAGCTGGGCGAGCACGAAGGCCTGCGGCATCTCTACGAGATCGTGCGCGGGGCGCTGTTCCTGAACAAAGCAGCGCTCTTCGAGGTCATGTTCTCAGACGATTGCATCATGGACGTGGTGGGCTGCCTGGAGTACGACCCGGCGCTCGTCCAGCCCAGGAGGCATCGAGACTTCCTCACCAACACCGCCCGCTTCAAGGAGGTCATCCCCATCACGGACTCGGAGCTCAGGCAGAAGATCCACCAGACCTACCGCGTGCAGTACATCCAGGACATCATCCTGCCCACGCCCTCCGTCTTCGAGGAGAACTTCCTCTCCACGCTCACGTCCTTCATCTTCTTCAACAAAGTGGAGATCGTCAGCATGCTGCAGGTGAAGTCTACAAAATAAATCTATATAAATTTTTATTGAAGTAAAGTATGAATCTCCAGGTGATATTATCACAATACTTTGAGATCATGATTTTATAAATATCCATTTGAGTTACGAATTTCCGCTGATACGAACGGACTGCGCTTCTACGAACATGTATAGATGCAAGCAAATCGCGGAAGTAGCTCACATGTATCGTACAAAAAGTAGACCCTGCAGTGCACCAGATACCGATATGTACAGTTGTATACGATATTTTCAGTGTGTGTCCTGTTAATCTGTCCTGCTGGTGAATAATCCTAATTTTGGAAACTCCTCAAGACTGTGGAGTTCACAGTCCAATACAGTGGAAAACCACTCTAGAACAAACTGCAGTCAAAAAAGCGGATTCCCCTCGCGATTTAAAGAGGCAGAGACGACACTGTTATATTCGTTCCCTTGGGTGCGATTATGTTTTTTGGCCACATGATGGCAGCGTGGTGATAGGGGACAGAGTGTATGGTTATGCTTCACTTTGTATATTTGTGTCAAATCCGACTGATGAACATGCATGTTGTTAGTTGTTGACTACCTGTAAAGTAAATTTATTATTTAATAATAATAATAAAAAAAAACACTTTTGGAGTTTGGCACATGAAGAATGGTAACGTGTGACTGAATTGATTGATTTTATTAATTTTCCTTCTTCTCATATCTGTTATGAACAGTGTGCTAGAAAATAATCTTAGATGAACAATAGTGCTGTTTATTTATGTTTGTTTGTTTATTTATTTATTTAAGCAATGCTTTATACATGGACCTTGGTACAGACAGTGCCTATACTTGTTTATGAGGACTTACAACTAAGTCTTACGAATAAAATCGGTCTCAAGCAACTTGTTTCTCTGGACGTGGTCTGCAACTTCCTGTTTCAACCTGGAAAAAAAACAGGAAGTTTCAGACAAGGTGACGCAGAGGCCACATTCTCTCACTCATACTGCTGTGCTGTGCTTTTTTTTTTTTTCATGTTCACACACACACAAACACACACACACACAAACGGGGCACATTTGTTAAAGTGTAATTTTATCATCATGAACATGTGTCGGGTGTTTTTTTTTTTTTTTTTCTTCTTCTTCTTTCTAACCCTGGGATGAAGTGAATGAGTGCGTATTGAATAAGGGATCACATCACACTTAAATTAACGTGTGAGTTGATGAAAAAAATAAACATCAAGATGTACCTGGTGACAATCTACAGCGTCAGTTCGATATTTGCTGTGTAGATGTTGAAGTTCTAATCTGATTTTTAAACTTCTGTTTCTTAAGGAGGACGAGAAATTCCTGACTGAAGTGTTCGCTCAGCTCACAGACGAAGCCACGGAAGACGGGAAAAGGAGAGAGCTGGTAGGATCACCTTAGTTTCCACTGAAATGCACTTGAGATGTGATCGCTAATCTAACTGAAGTGTGTGTGTTGGTGTTCAGGTCAACTTCTTCAAAGAGTTCTGCGCTTTTTCACAAACGCTTCAGCCGCAAAACAGAGACGCGTTCTTCAAGACGTTGGCCAATCTGGGGATCTTACCTGCGCTGGAGATCATCATGGTGAGTCCGTAATTATTATTATTATTATTATTATTATTATTATTGCACAATGTCAGCGTGGAGTAAGGGGGGTGGAGTCAAAACACAGACACAACTTTGGTCAGTATTATAAGTCTGCCATAAGTGCGTTTGATTTGATTGTATTCTCTGTATGTTAAGGGGATGGACGACCTGCAGGTGAGAGCCGCAGCCACGGACATCTTCTCCTACCTGGTGGAGTTCAGTCCATCCATGGTGCGAGAGTTTGTGATGCAGGAGCCTCAGCAAGCCGAAGACGACGTGAGTACAAACGGTGCTCTCTTGTGCAGGAGAGGACGTCACAGCTCTGGAATTAGGCAGTGTTAATAGCCTGGAGTTTTTTTTTTTTGTTGTTATTGTTTTTTTATTATTTTTATGTATGTATGTATTTATTTATTTATTTATTTATTTTTGAGGAAGATTGGACTGGAAAGTCAGCTGTGGAGGACAGTGAACTTAGGAGACAGAGAGATCTATAGGTGCTGCTGATGCAACTTACAGAACTTCAAATAAAGGCGTAGAGCAATACTTAAAGGGAACATGTAGAGAAGATGGAGTGTGTGGAAGTGCTGGATAAAAGCAGACACAAAATCAGAGAAGCAAGCATTTTTTTTAAATTGTTTTTAAGGAAGGCTGGAATAGAAAATCAGCTTTAAGGGTGCAGTGAGACTTACAGGTGGCGGTATCGCAACCTACTGGATTCCAACGGCTGTTCAATAACAAGAACAACACTGTTACGTGGCCACATGATGGCAGTGTGGTAAGAGGGGACAGAGATTTTGTTCAGTGGCTTGGTATGCTTTACATCGTATATTCATGTCAAAGGCGTAGAAGACTCACTTTGTCTGATTTTAAGAGTGAATTGGACTTACGAATATGATCCCGGAACAGAACTCGCTTGTAAATCAGGGACTACCTGTATTTAATTGCTATGGAAAATGTGTGTGTGATGTCATCGTAACAGTTAAAATCCTCTTCTTCGTCTGCCTTTACATCTAAAGCGAAACCGGATGACCTCATCCTCATCAGAGTTCTACAGAACTGAGGATAAATCCAATTTAAAGCATGACCTAGCTGAGTTAGTTGGTTAGCCGAGACTAGCTAGTAATAAGGACAGAAATCACCAGGGGCGACCTGATGTCAGTTCGATTTGTTTTTATTTTGTAAGTAGTATGATAAATATAAATAGTCACTGTGTAATTAGTTTACAGCAGGATTGTAGAAGAACTGCAACATAAATTAATGAAATTGTTTTTATTCTCCTAAAGCTGAGTTTGCAAAGCTGTTTTACTCATGTGTGTGTGTTTCTTACATTCAGGATGTTCTGCTGATCAACCTGGTGATAAAGCAGATGATCTGCGACTCCGATCCCGAGTTGGGTGGAGCCGTGCAGCTCATGGGACTCCTCCGTACCCTCATCGACCCTGAGAACATGCTGGCTCCCACCAACGTGAGTAGAGTCTTGTCCCGTCCCACCTCTCACCATGGAGGTCAGCGGCTATCCCTAATTCTGTACAACCGTTCAATAAAACAAAAAACAAAAAAAGATTTTCTGTTTGAACTCTACAGAAAACAGAGAAGACGGAGTTCCTCAGCTTTTTCTACAAGTACTGTATGCACGTCCTCACCGCGCCGCTGCTGGCCAACACGGCAGACGAGAGAAAAGGTGAGGTGTACCAGGGCTGGTCACAGTTTTATTTGTTTATTTTTAATCCATGTAGAATCTGGTTGTGTCGTATGTAATGTAATGTCAACATACTTTTTTTTTTGCATTCATTACTGGATACAAACCTTTATTAGAAATAAAGGTTTATTTTTGTAAATGTAAATACTTTTTAAATTGTACTAAATGTATAAAACCTTGCAAGCTCAAGTGTGTGTGTATTAAGGATTCATGCATTTCTATACTATAGTATTATTATATTATTATTATTATACGTGTTTTTATTTTGTTTATTTTTTATTTTTTTAAACAAGTAAATGCTTATCCCTAAGCCTTGTGTGCATCCTTCAGATTTTATTTCTGCTCAATGTAGTAATCTAACAAAGCTATATATGTGTGTGTATACATATACAGTACAGACCAAAAGTTTGGACACACCTTCTCATTCAAAGAGTTTGAATTTGTATTATTGCAAGAAAAAAAGCAGCTAAGTAAAGAAAAACGAGCGGCATCATTACTTTAAGAAATGAAGGTCAGTCAGTCCGAAAAATTGGGAAAACTTTGAAAGTGTCCCCAAGTGCAGTCACAAAAACCATCATCAAGCGCTACAAAGAAACTGGCTCACATGCGGACCGGCCCAGGAAAGGAAGACCAAGAGTCGCCTCTGCTGCGGAGGATAAGTTCATCCGAGTCACCAGCCTCAGAAATCGCAGGTTAACAGCAGCTCAGACCAGAGAGCAGGTCAATGCCACACAGAGTTCTAGCAGCAGACACGTCTCTAGAACAACTGTTAAGAGGAGACTG